>CM038681.1:335149387-335392050 GCA_021605205.1 Aegilops longissima | reverse complement strand
TATAAGGTCCATGAGGAGAGCTTTATAAGAAAAGCACAACGGAGTCCTTCAAGGTGTATCTCCGAAGAGGAAGGGCGGAATCTCTGGCTGAAATTCATGCGGACTCGGTGGGTACCATGCCGCTTAGCCAGGTCCTTGTAAGCAAGGCCTTCCGTACTGAGGGTTTTATTGGCCCGGCGGCCGGGCGGATCTCGGGACTTAGTCAACGATCGTCGGTTGCCAGCTCTTTGCTAATCAAAGCCACATGCCACCCACCACCCTCAAAACTATACCCATCACCTGGCCCTTTGCGGTCTGGGGGCTTGACATGGTTGGACCCCTTAAAGGAGGAACCCACAAGCAAAAA
This sequence comes from Aegilops longissima, assembly GCA_021605205.1. Classification (NCBI taxonomy): domain Eukaryota; kingdom Viridiplantae; phylum Streptophyta; class Magnoliopsida; order Poales; family Poaceae; genus Aegilops; species Aegilops longissima. The sequence goes on along the minus strand of CM038681.1, from coordinate 335,391,704 downwards.
TACCTATTGGTCATGGTGGATAAATTCACCAAATGGATAGAGGCCAAGCCTGTAAAGGCGGCGAATCCGGACGATGATAGACTTCATATCAGGGTAGTACACCGTTCGGCGTCCCCATAGCATCATCACGATAGCGCCACGAACTTCACGGCCGGCGAGGTCAAACTCGGTGAAAAAACATGGGCATCAAGCTCGACTACGCTGATCTATCACCCCCAAACTAACGGTCAAGTCGGCGAGCAAGCGGTCTAATCATGGCGGCATTAAACCCAGACTAGTGCGGTCCCTCAAGGAATCTAACACGCCTTTGGGTTGAGAGCTTGACTCCGTACTCGGGGCTGCGGACCACGCGAATCGCACTACGATTCACACCATTTTTATGGTATCTGGCGCGAGAGCAGTTTTGCCTGTGACATAATTCATGACTCACCTCGGCGTGCGCATATGCGAAAAAGAAGCCGAGCTCGATCGGCGGGACAGCTGGGCGCCTTGGAGGAGGGCGTGGCGTGGCAAAAGCTTCGTTCCGCATTCTATCAACAGCGGCTCGAAGATATCAAAGCGGGAAATGCGGGCCAAAGCTTACAATGTTGTCGAACTAGTTCTCGCTGCCGGACAAGAAAAAGGACAAACTCAAGCCCAATTGGGAGGGTCCCTTCATCATCGACCAAGTCCTGACCGGCGGAGCATACCGTCTGCGAAATGCATTGGATAACCGACTCGAGCGAACCCATGGAGCGCAGCCCGTCTCCGAAGATTCTCGCCTAGTGCGGATTACGAGTTAGTCTCCTTCCTCCATCTATATTTTATACTTTAAGCTGTATTTTATTTCTCTCCTTCTCCCTCCTTTTTCAAAAGCCGTTAAAGGCTCGTTTGTGCATTGTTACTTTTACACTTGGCGCTATCCGCGCTCATTATACACAGGGCTTCTTTAACGAAGCTTATTTATCACGGGCTTTATCCCAACACATGTGTCACACTTCCGCATGTACCTTTTATTCACCATTATATGCATCGATATGACTTAAGTTTTGGCCAAGCTGGGTTGCACGGCTCTGTGCTTACCCCTCGTTCCCGATTGTTCGGCTAGGTGGTAAAGGAGCACCTCTGTGATTATTACCGCGGGTCGGCGGACGTCTACCTCGGTGGGTGAAGCGAAAGCTAAGCGTTCTTAAGGGAATATTGGTCGGTGAACTAAAAGGCGATTTTTATTTTTCATTTATCTGCCCCAGATGCTTTTACGCTTTTTACATGTCCGGACATGCACTTTAGGGCATGCCTCCCGAAAGGAACCCCTAACGGAACTATTCTCCTGGAAGATGTTTCTTACTAACCATGTAATATAACATAACTAGTTGGGCACTTATGCGATAAAGCACTCATGACCCTCGCTTTGGTCTCCACGCATGCCGGGTTTTACATAACGCGAGGTATTCGGACACACTCGGACTATTGGGTCGAGGTTGAAGCGAAAAGGTCCGCTTCGACAAAGCGATCTACAATCCGGCTAGAAGGCATTTTACATGTCATATTAAATTACATAGTCAATTTGGTGATTGTATTCCTCTTCAATGCCATCTAATAGGCTATCTAGTTCTGATCTTGCTGGGAATACTTTGACCAACTCTACTTGGTGGTACACTAAACTCACGGGGATCTCCTGCCCGTCGGGCCCCACGAGTTCGACCTCGGCCATGTGGTTTGGGTCTGCCTTCCGTGTACCGCATCTTCACCATGGCCCAGGCCTCCACAGCACCTTGGCGACAGGCGATATCTTCCATAGTCGAGCGCCCCGTGCTCCTGAAGCTTCTCTGCAAGCTCTCCAAGGCCTTGAGGCGAGGAGATAGATGGCCACAAGGCTGTGCGGCGCCTTTCATCACCTGCCGAACTTCGTTAGTGCAGTTACAATAACTTCGGGAAGAAGGTCACCCGTGGGAGCCGGGCATTTCCTCTGCAGGGACGACCCGTGAGCATACCTCTGAGACATAACTCTGTTAGTTGACTTCCTCCGAACTCTTTTTCAAAGTTAGCTCAAGCACTTACTATAAATGCGCGGCGAAGTGCCGATTCTCCTTCGCAGTCGGGGCAATTGAGCACGAACATCCTTTAGTTCCTCACCCAGCTGGGTGTTGTATCTGGAGATTATTTTCTCTTGCCTCACCCTTGTAAGCACATTCTTGCCTGACCTTCAACGGCTCAAAAGCTGTTGCTTGTCGGATCTAGTCGGCGCCATCTGCAATATTATTGTCAGTTACACACACGACACTTCACAAACTACTTATCTTTTGAAGCATATATTACGGAGGGGTCTCTGTGGCTCCCCACATGGCGGCTAGTCTTGACCTCAAGTTGGGCCTTGCATTCTTCAAGCTCAGGGATGATCGGGTATTCTTTTTGTAAGATCCTGCATAACAAATGATCCTTAAATCAGTTATTCTAACTATTTTAAGTCTCGGGACTCTTGGCATATTAACCGTCAAATTTCCTCACCGTATGTCCTTTACATCTTGCTCTGTGGCTCTGCTAGACCATCTTGGCTGCACGCAGTGCGCATCTCCCGAATTGAAGGCATTCAATGCCTCTTGGGAGAAACATCGTCCTGAAGAATTGTCGGCGCCTTTGTGATTCATGGCGCTCTCCACCTCGGAGTTGGTGGCGGACAATCTGTCGGCATCCTCTGTCGGAGGAGCATCCGGCGCGCCTGTGCTCGCCTCCACTTGGGACCCGGCTTTGGAGCACTGGTGGCGGAGGCTCGATCGGCAACCTCTCCGGACCGATCCGGCGGCGCTCTTTCTGAAAAGAGCACCAGCGTTAATCGCCTTCGAGGAATCAATCCTGGGAATATGGTGATCGCCATACCGTTGCGGCGGCGTTTCGATCCGGACCGCACTTCTTTTTAGCCTGCGGGGCCGTGCTGCCTTGTTGGCTAACGCCCGCGAGGCTCGGCCTCCTGCCTCGAAGGCACCCTCTGAAACACCATTGGTATCGGTGATAAAAATAAGCCTGGATGGGTCATTATCGAGTATTGGGACCTCGGTCTCGAGTTACTGTGAGGCTGGAAGTATTAAAGGTGTCGGCCGTAATGGCAGCAAGGCATTATCGATGCTCATTGGTGAAATACCCCATCAATCAGCTCCACCAATATGTCCGGATCCTCTTGGGAGGCGGATCGAGGCCGTTCGGATCCTCGGGTTGTGGAAGCGGGCTGTTTATGTCTTTCCACGGCTGGCGCGGTTCTGCGTCAAAATCATAAAATGAGATACTTAACCATGGGAATACGGATCGGATGTGCAAAAAAATGTCCGCTTACCCAGCCGAGGATTGTTCATAGAAAATCCATTCAATGGGTAGCGGAGAAAATCCTCCTCTTCTCCCTTATACAGCGCGGACAAGATCTTCACGGATCGATGACCGATCCGACCCCTAACGGCCATGGCGGGTGGCATCGTCCTCCCGTTGAAATCCCACATGGGGTGGCCCCTATCTTTGGGCGGCTGCACCCCCCACCACCCCGCATAATACATGTGGCCATGACACGGATCATGGTCGATCCGGAATGAGCTAACAATCTTATTGGCTCATCGGGTAAGGGCGTCCTGTCGTCTTCCCTCGGGGGGCTCCATGAGCGCCAACTCGGTGTTTCTTCAAAGGAGCATTGCTGAACTCCGGGAGACCGATCCGAACAGGATCCGCAGCGGGGCGTCTTCTATAAAACCATTCGAAGGCCAGTCTTGGACGCCTTCTTCGGGGTTCGGATAGATATCCGGTCCGGCGATCGCCACAGCTCGGCTCCGCCCACTTGATATATTGACCCCTCATGAGAGCAGGATACAAGGCAGAATAATCTTTTCCTAGCATAAAATGAGCCTCAACGCCCAAGAACAGTTAGCAAAGGCCCACCGAAGCCCGCGATGTGCAAAATGGAGGCGCGTAAGGTGGTGCAGCTGGAGGCCGTAGAACTCCAAGAGCCCCGGAGAAAGCGGATGAATGGAAATCTGAGTCCTCTTACTAGATAAGAGATAAAGCATACCCGCTCTCCTTTGGAGGATCGGGGACACTCTCCGCTTGCTTTCGCCCTTATAGGTGGCGAGTCAGTCGGAACCGGAACCATGAAGGCAGGGAAGAAATCCCTTGGTTTGGAGTGTCACTAGCTCGCTATCTTGGGCTGACATCTCTCCCCATTTCAGGCTGAGGCTAGGAGGCGAGAGGAGGAACAGCGTCGACTATCCATGATGGAATGGATTTTTGTCGAGCGCTCGATGAAAGCTTCGTGGGCGGGATGGTGTGACTCAGATCTAGATCCTCGTCCCTTTTATAGGCGGCTCATTTGCGCAGCTTGGAGGATAAGTGTAAAAATACCTGGCTTTTGCATTCATTCAAACCGTGGAAGATGGCCATTATTGGGCGTGGAAGCTAAGGGCGCAGCATTTATCGAAGCGGACACTATTCGACAAGTATATGGAATTTGGAGAAGAACCCGCCTGCAATGCGAAGTCAATCTCTGCGCGGGACTCATCGCCATTGAAGCCTGTTTGGGAGACTCTTGAGGAGTCTGGATTAGGGGTGTCGGGATAGCGAACTATCACCGTTGGCGGACTCTAGACTATGAAGATACAAGATTGAAGACTTAGTCCCGTGTCGGATGGGACTTTCCTTGGCGTGGAAGGCAAGCTTGGCGATATGGATATGTAGATCTCCTACCATTGTAACCGACTACGTGTAACCCTAACCCTATCTGGTGCCTATATAAACCGAGAGGGTTTTAGTCCGTGGGAGGAACAACAATCATACCATAGGCTAGCTTCTGGGTTTAGCCTCTCGATATCGTGGTAGATCCACTCTTGTACTACCCATATCATCAATATTAATCAAGCAGGAGTAGGTTTTACCTCCATCGAGAGGGCGAACCTGGTAAAAACATCGTGTCCCTTGTCTCATGTTACCATCCGCCTAGACGCACAGTTCGGGACCCCCTACCCGAGATCCGCCCGGTTTTGACACCGACACCTGGTTCTGTAGACGAAGTAGAGTTGGTGCAGCTGAAGGCGTGCATTGAAGGAATGACTCTTCACGAGCCATCGGGGCCCTGTGCCTCGGGAGGCTCTGGGGGCTCGGGAGGTTCCTTGAGGACCGTCTCCATTTCTTCCAGGACGGCGTGGTACCTGGCCTCCTGAGCCGCCAGGACGTGCCGCATGTTGCGCTGATAGGCTGACGCCACGCTCAGCAAGCCGAAGGGCATGCGAACATAGCTGTGTGGCGGGCCCTCTGGCAGCCCACATCACGAGGCAGAAACTCTCACGAGATGCGGCCCTCACGAGCCACAGGACATCGATGCGGACCGCAACCCAACATCCTGCGCTGGATGGGAGCCGTGCCTCGTGAGTGGCTGTCGCGGCGCATGGCTCTTCGTCTTGCAGTTCTGGCTGGTCTTGGTGATGAACTCTGGCGGTGGGCACTCCTTGCCTGTGTTCTCCTAAGGAAATGTGCATGAAGCGCCTCAAGTGGTGCCCAAGCGCCTCCCTCGTGAGGTTGGCAAGGTCTGAGGCCCTCCAGAAGAGAGCCCTCGAGCCCTTCCCGAGGAAGGCGTCGAGCGCGCCTTCCTATGCGGTGAAGGGAGGCGCCCAGGGCGGCGCTGATCACGATGAGGCTCGGCTACATCCGCCGCCCTCCTGAGATCCTGCTCGGCGTAGCTGCTTCTTCTTCTTAGGGAGGGCCTCAGGAGGGCCCTCACTTCTGCTGTCGGGGTCGTCGATTGCTACGGCTTGGAAGGGGCGCTCGAGGGAGCACACCACATCTCTTTCTTCGCATGGGACCGTGATGATTCCGCCGCTTCCCGGCATCTTGAGGACGTTGTATCCGTGATGGGTGACTTCCATGAACTTGGCCAGGGCTGGATACCTGAGGATGGCGTTGTAAGGTACGCGGATGTGCGCGACGTCGAAGTCGATGAGCTCGGTGCGGTAGTTCTTGCACTCCCCGAAGTTGACAGGGAGGCGGACTTGCCCTATCGGTGTAGTGGAGCCGACGGTTACTCCCGAGAAAGGCTTGGTAGGCTGAAGCTGCTCATACATGACCTGGAGGTTGTCGAACGTGTCGACTGACAGGACATTGAGCCCTGCGCCGCCGTCGATGAGGGTCTTGGTGACTTGTACATTGTTGATGGCGGGAGCCACAGCATCGGGAGGCGCCGGTGATGGCTGCGCGCCAGGCTGATCTGCCGAGATGAAAGTGATGGCGCACTGGGACCACTTGAGTGGGCGCGTGGCCTCGAGCTTGGGGAGCACCACGTTCACTTCTCGAGAGAACTGTTTGAAGACGCGTTTAGAGGATGGGGCCTGCGTCGGGGCTCCGGAGAGGGGAATCTGTCGCCGTCGTCATCATCAACCATCCTCCATCACCAATTTCATGATACTCACCGTCGTGCGTGGGTAATTCCATCGTAGGCTTGCTGGACGGTGATGGGTTGGATGAGATTTATCATGTAATCGAGTTAGTTTTGTTAGGGTTTGATCCCTAGTATCCACTATTGTCGGGTTTCGGGTTCCGGCAGACCCTTAAGGTTCGAACTCTGGGGTGCGCGCGGAGATTGAACCTTCCACCGTCATGTACCTCGCCGAATCGCAGGGACCTAAACTACTAAGAAGAACAGCACAAGAGACACGACATTTATACTAGTTCGGGCCACCGTTGTGGTGTAATACCCTACTCTAGTTTGTGGTGTGGTGGATTGCCTCTTGGGCTGATGAGGAGCGATCTGAGGGAAGAACAGCCTCGCAGTGCATTCTTGGTGGGTGTGATGAACTGCTAGGTGGTGTCCCGTCGCTCTAGCTTGAGGATCGGGTCTCTATCTCTATCTGATCTGGATGCCGATCGTCCCCGTACTCTGAGTGTGGCCACTCCTATTTATAAGCGAAGGCCTGGGCCTCTTCCCAAATATTGGCGGGAAGAGGCGCCAACAATTAGCCATTTGAAGGGAACAGTGGGTACACTTATCACGACTAAAGTTGGTCCTCGCTTGCCAAAGGCTCTGGTGATGGCCTTGCTTGGGCTCCACGATGACTCCCTTCCAGCCGTTGGGGCTGGTCTTGGTCTTGTTGCACGAAGCAGGTGCCTTTGCTTGATGCCCTCGCTGCGCTTGCTCCCTTTGCACCAAAGAGGAAAGGAGGGCGGCTGCTGGCGAGCTGGCGCCAGACTGGCGCCCTTAGTGCGTCATGGCTACGTCATGGGCACCTCGCGAGTACCCGCCTTGAACTCTCCCCTCCTCATGAGCCAACTGGCGAGGCCGTGCACGAGAAGCTCTGGTCGTCCGCCCAGTCTCAGCCCCTCGCGAGGTCTTGAGCTTGTGTTGATGAAGATGGGCTGTCTGGGCCTCCTTTGAGCCACGCCGCGGGCAGCGGGCGAGCAAGTCACAGGGACCCCGTTCCCAGAACATGACAATAGCCCGGGCCTGGCGCGCCCGAACAGCGGCGGAGGCGAAAGGGTAAGTCTGAAGCGTCGCGGGCCCCTAACAGCCTGCGGCCTTAGGCGGCGTGGCGGTTGATTGGGCGTGTGCGCCTTTGCTCCCCCGCGATGCCTCGGTAACCTCCGGATTCGACAAGTCCCTACATGCGGAGTTGGTCATGATTACGGTGATCGTGGAGGCCGGCGGTTGGCCTTCGCCAGCAATAAATGCAGGAACAGCGGCGCCCTTCAGTCTATCCTTTCTGTCTCTCTTCTTCTCCATGGCTCCACCAAGGAAGTTCTCGGCGCGAGAGAGGGAAGGGCCCCAGTCGAATCTTCCTCTCCTCCCGCCTAAGCGTGGTCGAAATTAAGCCCTGCATCAAGCACCCCAGCCTCCACGGTGGTCCCCAGCAGTCGTGGGGAGGCTCTAGCGTGATTCTGGCGGCTAGCCATGGTCGGGCGTGCCCGGCCGCGCGTCCCGAGGCAGCGCCTCCATGTTCTTGAAGCTTCTTGCGGAGTTCATGGTGAGGCGGAGGAGCCGTCCGGCGTCCGGCTTCGGCTCCGTGCTTCCTCTGGTGAGCTCCCGGATGGCGCCTGAGTGGCCTCTGGCTCGAGGCAGATGGCTGTTGCGGCCGGGCCGTGGGCTTCTCTGGAGGTCTCCGCTGCAGGGGAACCTGTTCTGGCCTTGGTGGCGGACATTGCTGTGCGCGTGGTCTCCTCGCCGGTGCTCCCTGCACTTCAAGTATGATGGCGGCGCCACCCTCTCGTGAGGGTGTTGGGGAAGGCGGCCGCCGCATGGGGTGCTGCCACGAGGGCGGCGACGCGGCGAGACTCAGCCCGGCGGCGCGGAGAGAGGGCAGCGAGGCGGTTAGCGATGCCGCGACTCCTCCGCTTCACCAGCTCTTCTTGGTGGCGATTCTTCCGGCAGCGGCCAGCCCCACGCCGCCAGCGCCTGCTTGGGGGTGGCAGCGGGTCCTTCGCCGCCACGCCCCGGTGAAAGCGAGATGGAGTCCGGCCCGAGCTCCGGGCGGCTCGGGCCTTCAAGAGAGCCGGCGCAGGCGTGCTTCACCTACATCCTTTTCCTTCCTTTTCTCCTGCGTAAAAAGGGAACAATGTGGCCCGATGAAGGGCGTGTTTAAAACAACACCGTTAATTATTGTCTGCTTTTGTTATCGATATTGTTCCCATACATCGTCGCCCATTCGCCGTGAACCCGGCCGTGGCGATGGGCGACCGACCCCGCCCCGTGTTCGCGTTGTGCTGCCCGTGAGGCATGGTCGGGAGGGTGCTCGGTGTGGACCAGGGGCGTGAAAACTTGGCGATAGGGGTAGGAGCAGCTCGGCGGGCTCCGAGGCTTCCGCCTCGCGAGCCCAGCGCAAGAGAAATCGAGGCAAGGGGCGACAAAGATCGAAGAACCACGGACCAAAAAGGCGATAGTTTCGATAAAAACTTCAAATGGGAATAACCAGTCAAGCTGCGAAAGCAAATGAAAAAGCCGCGTCCGGCACCTAGTCTAGTCTTGACGTCTTCTCACCAGCGAGCTAAGTGCTGCCCTTCGGCGTGGAGGGAGCCGGGCTGAGGCGGAACTCCTGAGACTCCGGGGCGTGTACAACCCCAACTCATTATTACGTGAGAGTGTCACGGGCGGCGAGCTTCACAGGCGTTCGCCTTCTTCACAAGCTCCGGGCCTTTCTTCTGGGAAGCAAGCTTCACGGGTGTTTGCCCTCTTCACAGGCTCCGGGCCTTTCCAGAATGCGACAGCTTCACAGGCGTTCGCCTTCTTCACAGGCTCTGGGCCTTTCCAGAACGCGACAGCTTCACAGGCGTTCGCCTTCTTCACAGGCTCTGGGCCTTTCCAGAACGTGACAGCTTCACAGGCTCTGGGCCTTTTCCCAGGAGGTGATCTTCACAGGCATTTGCCTTCTTCACAGGCTCAGGGCCTTTTCCAAAAAGATGAGCTTCACAGGCATTCGCCTTCTTCACAAGCTCAGGGCCTTTTCCAAAAAGATGAACTTCACAGGCATTCGCCTTCTTCACAGGCTCAGGGCCTTTTAGGGTAAAACCTCGAGAGTCTTTGGATGTTCCACGCGTTACGTATAGGTACTCCCTCTTGAGTCTCCAAGCGCGGGCGGGCACTGGAAACATGAACAACCTTGAGCAGGACCTCCCACATGGGAGAGAGCTTATGCAGTCCCTCCACGGAGAGGACCCGTCGAACCGAGGTCCCCTACCTCGAGAGTTAGGGGCGGATGTTGCGGCGGTGGTATCGCGGAGTGCTGCTGGTACCTCGCCGCTCGCAAGCAGCTTCTCGGCGCTCCTCCCCGGCACAAGGTGCGTCCCCGCATGGCGTCTGCAGCGTTCATCCGAGCGCCGGGACCCAGCGGGATTGGCGCTGACCTCGTGAGGAGGACCGCTTGGCTCCGTGAACCAGGAAGAAGGGGTCTCTCGGTTGGCTTGGTTGCGGTTGTGCGGATGGACCACAACACTGAGCGGAGGCTTCGTTGTACCAGCCTGCGCGCGAGCTTCGGTTTCTTCTTGAGCGTCCTGGTTTTGAGGCCTCTCGGGACCTCTGCATTGGCCCGCTCGGCACATCCATTGCTACGAGTGCGCCACGGCGTATATCTGCGTCCCAAGGTTAGCGCGATCGTTTTAAAAGGTTACTCGTGAACTGCGAACCGTTGTCGGTGATGATGCGGTTCGGCACTCGAACCGGCTCACGATGCCCTTGATGAACTTGACCGCGAGAACCAGCGGGGATGGTGCGGACGGCCTCGACTTCGGCCCACTTGGTGAATTTGTCCCGGCGGCGTAGAGGTAGCGATAGCCCCCAGGTGCCCGAGGGAAAGGGCCCAGAATGTCAGCCCCGGACCGCGAATGGCCAAGTGAGGGGAATTGTTTGCGAGCCTCCTGGCATGGTGGTGGATCTGCTTGGCATGGAATTGGCAAGCCTGCAAGCCTTCCGAGTCGATGGCGTCATTAGTGTGGTGGGCCAATAGAAACCGCTGCGAGCGCCTTGCCGACAAGGGTCCGTGGCGATGAATGGTGCCCACAATCTCCGCCGTGTATATCTGCCAGCAATTCCTTCCCCTGTTCCCTGGTGATGCAGCGCAGGGATACGTCATTCGGTCGTCTCCGGTAGAGTTCTCCATCCATGATGCTATATGCCGTGGCTTGCCGCGCCACACGCTCTGCCTCCTCCTCCTTCTCTGGCAAAGTCCCCGCGTTAAGTAACTCTTGAGCTCTGTGATCCAGCACTCCTCTTGAGGTTCCATCGTTAGGACTAGGCGTGCTCGAGGCAGGGCCACAGTTTGGGCTCCCGAGGCTGGTGGTGAGGAGCTCCTCCAGCTGTCTTGTGCTTGATAACAGTGGCAGGGCTGAGGGCTTGAAGAGTCGTTCCTCAAGACACCCGGCTCTGGGTAACCTCCTGGAGGCTCGTTTGGCGATGTCGTCGGCCTCTTGATTGGTGCCCGAGGGCACGTGCTGCAACTCAACCCCAGAACTGTTTCTCCATCCTCGGACCTCCATAAGGTAGGCCTACATGTGTTCATCCTTGGCTCGTACACCTTGTTGGATAAATTGATGAGGAGCTGCGAATCACCCTTGATGGTAGGCGCTTCACCCCAGGGCAGCGGCAACCTTGGACCGCTTCTCAGCCCCTCGTATTCTGTTATATTGTTGGAGACCTTCTCGCCATCTTTGGAAACAGAGCTGCGGCATAGTAGAGCTTGTCTGAGAGGAGATATGAGTCTGCCCCAGCCCTAAGCGCCTGTCGGAGAGCAGCTCCGTCAAGTACATGACCCAACCTTGGCGCCCGCTCCACAGGGAGAGGGACCGATCCTCGCCCGGCCACGAGGCCGGTGCTTCATCCATTCGGCCACAAATCTGCGGTAGCGGCCCCTTGATGACTCTGGTCGTCTTGAACTCGAGCTGGAATGCTTGCACCTCAATGTTCCACTCGGTGACCCTTCTGCCGAGTTGGGGCTCTGAGCACCCTCTCCGGGGTATGCGAGACAACCTTGATTGGATGACCACTGAAAGTAGTGCGCAGCTTGCTTGAAGCCACCAACAGATCGCGAGGAGGAGCTTCTGCGGCATGGGGTACCGTGCCCTCGCATCTCGTAACACAGTCTTGACCAAGTACACGGGTGCTCGGCGAGGTTAGGGGCGTCGGTGCTGGTGGCGTCTTCGGAAGCTGTGGTGCCTCGGGCGGCAGCGCCTCGGAAGCTGGGTACTGGATGGGAGGCCTCCCCGCCCTTGGCGCTCTGCGTGACGGCTGATCCTCTTCCATTGCAGTGCGGCTTACGCTAGTTCCTTGATTCGGTCTTGCCTTAGCTCGGGTGGCGCCGTGGTCTTGGCTGGCGCTCCTCCTAACGCCACGAGCAGCGCTAGCGAGTAGGGAAGTGGCGGCGAGTAAAGTACCAAGGGCTCTGAGGCGCGGGGCCACCATCCTTTGGAGGGCTGGTCGGTACCTCTTGAGGTCTTGAAAGCGCTTTGTCGGCCTCTTGAGTCCTCGAAGGGCCCTTTTTCTTCATCGGCTGGAAGAAAGGCGGCGCCGCTCCCCAATCGGGAGATGAAACGCCCCACGCCGTTCTGGCGCCCGTGAGCCTCTGCATTTCCACGAGGGTCTTTGGTGGGCTCATGTCTTCCACGGCCTTGACCTTTTGCAGGGTTAGCCTCAATGCCCGGTGGGACACGAGGAAACCCAGGAGCTTACTGAGGAACTCAAACACACACTTCTCGGGTTGAGTCGCGGGCTCACTTTGCATTGAGGCTGTGAAGGTTTCTTCCAGGTCTTGTATCAAGGTCTTGGCCTCGCGAGACTTCACCACGATGTCGTCGAGTATGCCTCCACATTCTTCCCGAGCTGTGGGCCCAAGGTGATGTGCATGAGCATTTGGAAGGTTGCCCAGCGTTGCGCAACCAGAATGGCATGCATGTATAGCAGTACCTCCACGAGGTTAGGAAGGCCGTCTTTCCACGTCTTCCACCGCCATCTTGATTTGGTGATACCGGAAAAGCGTCCAAGAAGCATAACAGGTCACACTCGGCGGTGGAATCGAAGATCTGGTCGATCTGAGGGGCGGAAGCGGATCCTGCGGGCATGATTTGTTGAGGTTGGTGAAATCGACACACATGCGCTCCTTTCCTCCCTTCTTTGGCACCACCACGGGGTTGGCCAACCAATCTGGGTATCGGACCTCGCGAATGACCCCTGCGGCTTCTAGCTTGCGGGTCTCTTGGACGATGAAGGCATGCTTTTCAGTGGACTGCCTTCTTGCTTTCATTTCTTGGGCGCTTGCGTTGGGGCTACGTTAAGGTGGTGTTGATTCGCCCGTGGGATCCCGCCACTGATCGGGCTCCCGGCGAACACCTTCTTGTTGGCAGCAGGAACTTGACAAGGGCCTCCTCTGTTACGGCTCGAGGTTGGCGCCTATGGTGAAGGTGGCGTTTGTGGACCCGTCCTCATCGGCAGGTATCTACTTGGTCTCCGCCTTGTCTTGAGTGAACAACTGCTTCTTCTTGGTGGCGCAGCCCCCTTGGCTCGGGGCTTCCGCATCAGCGAGCTGTGCTCTGGCCGCCATCTTGAGGTGAGCTGGCCTTCATGACCTTTGAGTATCCCGGGCACAGTGAGGCGCCGCTGCTCCTGAGCATCTTCATGAGGTTGTACCCGGGTGAGTTCGCGCCATGAATTTGTGCAACTGGATAGCCAAGGATGGCATTGTAGGGGGAGGCCGATGGGGAAGCGATGTCGAAGTCGACCAGTTCGTCGCGGAAGCTATCGTAGGTGCGAAGGTCACGGAACCAGTTGCCCCAAGGAGCTGGATGACCTCCTTCCTCGCCCAAAAAAGGCCGGCTGGGCTGTAGCTCCACAGGTATGCGAGGAGGTTGAAGGCCTCGGCCGAGTATGCGTTGAGGCGGCGTCGCCGTCGATGAGGTCTGGTGGCGGCAACTGGCAGATGGTGGGTGTCTGCGAGCATGGGGAGTGCACCGAGCGGCCGAGTTGGTGGGGTGGTCTTGAGTCGAAGGTCAGCCCGCCGGCGACTCCGTCCGGCTGAGGAGCCCCGCGCGTGGGCGGCGCCCGACCCAGCGGGCGAATGTCTTGACATGGCGGCTGGAAGCGGCGCTGCGAAACCGCCAGGGAGGGCTGCGACGGCGGAGGAACCAGCGATGGGGCGGGTGGCGAGAAGCCACGCGGCCCCTCCCCGAGTCGTTGAGGAGCGCAGGGCGATGCTTGCTGCTCATCCCAGACGGGCGGTGGCGGTGTTGGCGGCAGGCGGCAGAGGGGCAGCGAGCGCCCGCCGGCGAGGAGCGTCTGGCGACATGGGAGGCGAGGCGGCTCGGCGCTTCGCGAGCCCGGCAGGCGCCATACATGGTTGCGGTGGTCGGGGAAGAACGAAGCGACGAAAGGCAGATTCGGCGCACCTACAGCGCCAAATGTCGGATTTCGGGTTCCGGCAGACCCTTAAGGTTTGAACTCTAGGGTGGACGCGGAGATCGAACCCTCCACCGTCACGTACCTCGCCGAATCGCAGGGACCTAAACTACTAAGAAGAACAGCACAAGAGACACGAGATTTATACTAGTTCAAGCCCTTTGTTGTGGTGTAATACCCTACTCTAGTTTGTGGTGTGGTGGATTGCCTCTTGGGCTGATGAGGAACAAGACAGGAAGAACAGCCTCGCGAGGGTGCATTCTTGGTGGGTGTGATGAACTGCTAGGTGGTGTCCGTCGCTCTAGCTTGAGGATCAGGTCTCTATCTCTATCTGATCAGGTTGCCGATCGTCCCGTTACTCACGAGTGTGGCCACTCCTATTTATAAGGCGAAGGCCTGGGCCTCTTCCCAAATATTGGCGGGAAGGCGCCAACAATTAGCCATTTGAAGGGGAACAGCGGGTACACTTATCCTGACTAAAGTTGGTCCTCGCTTTGCCAAAGGCTCTGGTGATGGCCTTTGCTTGGGCTCCACGATGACTCCTTCCAGCCGTTGGGGCTGGTCTTGGTCTTGTTGCACGAAGCAGGTGCCTTTGCTTGATGTCTCGCTGCGCTTGCTCCCTTTGCACCAAAGAGGAAAGGAGGGGCTGCACGGGCTGGCGCCAGCTGGCGCCCTTGGTCGTCATGGCTTACGTCATGGGCACCTCGCGAGGTACCCGCCTTGAACTCTCCGCCTCCTCATGAGCCAGCTGACGAGGCCGTGCACGAGAAGCTCTGGTCGTCCGCCCAGCAGTCTCAGGCCCTCGCAAGGGTCTTGAGCTTGTGTTGATGAAGATGGGCTGTCACAGGCCTCCTTTGAGCCACGCCTTGAGGCAGCAGGCGAGCAAGTCAGGGACCCCGTTCCCGAACACCGACAACTATGTTCTGAGATTGATGTTGCTATGACTTTGCTATGCTTAATGCTTGTCACTAGGGCCCGAGTGCCATGACTTCAGATCTGAACCTATTATGTTTTCTTGAATATATGTGAGTTCTTGATCCTATCTTGCAAGTCTATAGTCACCTACTATGTGTTATGATCCGGCAACCCCGAAGTGACAATAATCGGGACCACTCCCGGTGATGACCTTAGTTTGAGGAGTTCATGTATTCACTATGTGTTAATGCTTTGGTCCGGTACACTATTAAAAGGAGGCCTTAATATCCCTTAGTTTCCGTTAGGACCCCGCTGGCACGGGAGGGTAGGACAAAAGATGCCATGCAAGTTCTTTTCCATAAGCATGTATGACTATATTCAGAATACATACCTACATTACATTAATGAATTGGATCTAGTTCGGTGTCACCCTATGTTATAACTGTTACATGATGAACCATGTCTGGCATAATTCTCCATCACCGATCCAATGCCTACGAGCTTTTCACATATTGTTCTTCGCTTATTTACTTTTACGTTCCTACTGTTACATTCACTACAAAACCCAAAAATATTACTTTTGCTACTGTTACCGTTACTTCCATATTACTTTGCTACTAAATACTTTGCTGCAGATACTAAGTTATCCAGGTGTGGTTGAATTGACAACTCAACTACTAATACTTGAGAATATTCTTTGGCTCCCCTTGTGTCGAATCAATAAATTTGGGTTGAATACTCTACCCTCGAAAACTGTTGCGATCCCCTATACTTGTGGGTTATCAAGACTATTTTAAAGCGCCATTGCCGGGAGCATAGCTCTATTCTTTGAGTCACTTGGGATTTATATCTGCTGGTCACTATGAAGAACTTGAAAGGCGAAAACAAAATTTATCCCTCAACTACGAGGGAGGGAAGGAACTGCCATCTAGCTCTGCACTTGATTCACCTTCTGTTTTGAGTAAGCTTGCGACACCTAAACCTGCTTCTGCTATTCATTCTAATATGTTGCATGTTATTGATGATGAAACTACTTCTATGCTTGATACTACTATGCCACTTGGTGATTTTCTTGATGAACAACTTGCTAGGGTTAGAGAGAATGAAATTATTGAAACTGATAATATTGATGAAAGTGATGATGAAGACTCTCCCCCTAATAAATATGAATTGCCTGTTGTTCCTGAGGGTTATGTTCTGGATGAAGAATCTGCTAGAGCTATTTTATCTTGCAATGATAGATATGATCTTAAGAAGTTATTAGCTAAATGGAAGCAGCAATCTCTTAATGCTAGAATGAAACCTGACCCTGCTTTTGCTACTTCACCTATCTGCGTTACTGATAAGGATTTTGAATTCTCTATTGATCTTGATATAATTACTTTGGTTGAATCTGATCCTTTTTATGGCTATGAATCTGAAACTGTTGTGGCACATCTTACTAAATTAAATGATATAGCCACCCTGTTCACTAATGATGAGGGAACTCGCTACCTTTATATCCTTCAAATATTCCCGCTCTCATTAAAGGGTGATGCTAAGATATGGTTTAATTCTCTTGATCCTGGTTCTGTGTGTAGTCCCCAGGATATGATTCATTACTTCTCTACTAAATATTTCCCTCCTCATAAGAAACAAGCTGCTTTAAGGGAAATATACAATTTTGTGCAAAATGAAGAAGAGAGTCTCCACAAGCTTGGGGAGGCTTCTCCAATTATAATGCTTTGCTGATCATCCTCTTAAGAAAAATGAAATACTTGATATCTTTTATAATGGACCAACCGATGCTTCGGAGATTACGGATAGTTGTGGTTCTGTTTTTCGGGAAAGAACACGGATGAAGCTGAAATTCTATTGAATAATATGTTGACAAATGAAAATAATTGGACACTTCTGAGCCAACTCTGAGCCTATTCCTAAACCAACTCCGAAGAAGAGGGCTGTTCTATTTCTCGATCTGAAGATATGCAGAGGCAAAGAAATCTATGAAAGAAAAGGGTATTAAAGCTGAAGATGTTAAAATTTACCTCCTATTGAAGAAATACATGGCCTTAATTTACACTTTGTTGAAGAAACATATGATCGTAATCCTCACCTATTGAAGAAACTCATGGTCTTGATAACCCGACACAGGTAGTAAAGGTAAATTCTCTCTATAGGTTTGATGAAGGTGATGATCCTCATTATAAGTGTGCTAGACAGTGCTTAAAAGAGTTTGACAATTTTGTTGTTAAGCAAGAAAATTTTAATGCTTATTTTGGTAGACAATTGAAATACAATTCCGATATGCTTGAACACTTGGGTGATTATATGTCTAGAGTTAACGGTGAACTTAAACTCATTAGTAAACATGCTTCTATGGTTACCACTCAAGTAGAACAAGTACTTAAAGCTCAAAATGATTTTCTCAATGAATTACATAATAAGAATAATGACTATGCTATTAGAGTGGCTACTAGAACTGGTAAAATGACTCAGGAACCTTTGTATCCTGAAGGCCACCCTAAGAGAATTGAACAAGATTCTCAGAGAAATAATATTGATGCACCTAGTCCTTCTAAAAAGAAGAAAAAGAAAAATGATAGGATTTTGCATGCTTCTAGTGAACCTATTGCTGAACCACCTGAGAATCCCAATGATATTTCTATTTCTGATGTTGAAACACAATCTGGTAATGAACATGAACCTAATGAAAATGTTAATGATGATGTTCATGATGATGCTCAACCTAGTAATGATAATGATGTAGAAATTGAACCTGCTGTTGATCTTGATAACCCACAATCAAAGAATCAACGTTTTGATAAGAGAGACTTTGTTGCTAGGAAACACGGTAAAGAAAGAGAACCATGGGTTCAGAAACCCATGCCTTTTCCTCCCAAACTATCCAAGAAAAAGGATGATGAGGATTTTGAGCGCTTTGCTGAAATGATTGACCTATCTTTTTGCGTATGCGTTTAACTGATATGCTCAAAATGAATCCTTATCCTAAGTACATGAAAGATATTGTTACAAATAAAAGAAAAATACCGGAAGCTGAAATTTCCATCATGCTTGCTAATTATACTTTTAAGGATGGAATACCTAAGAAACTAGGAGATCCAGGAGTACCCACTATACCATGCTCCATTAAAAGAAATTATGTTAAAACTGCTTTATGTGATCTTGGAGCCGGTGTTAGTGTTATGCCTCTTTCCTTATATCGTAGACTTGATTTGAATAAGTTGACACCTACTGAAATATCTTTGCAAATGGTTGATAAATCAACTGCTATACCTGTCGGTATTTGTGAGGATGTGCCTGTTGTAGTTGCAAATGTTACTATTTTAACGGACTTTGTTATTCTTGATATTCCCGAGGACGATAGTATGTCTATTATTCTTGGAAGACCCTTTTTTAATATTGCAGGGGCTATTATTGATTGCAACAAAGGCAATGTCACTTTTCATGTTAATGGCAATGAGCATACGGTACACTTTCCGAGGAAACAACCTCAAGTTCATAGTATCAACTCTATTGGAAAAATTCCATCAATTATTTTTGGAGGTTTTGAATTTCCTCTTCCTACTGTCAAGAAAAATATGATATTCTTATTATTGGGGATGTGCATATCCCCATTGAGGTAACATAGTGTTATTTGAAATTTCTCCGGTTCCATGTTATTCGGAATGGGTTTGTTAACAAGACTTGATCAACCTTGTTAGTGGATTCCATTTGATGAGCATTAGATGGATGAAACTAGAAAGCACAACCTTTTGTACCCTCTCTCTACTTTCAGTTATTTAGTTGAAATAAAATAAAAATAGTATTTTTCTGTCTGTTTTCTGAATTATCCGTGCAATATAAAAATACCCCGAGAATAAAAGTTCTCCAAATGCCCTGCCAATTTAATATGATTTTTTCTGGAATATTTGAGAATATCGCTTTTCGAGAACACAGTGGGGAGCAAGCACACAGCCACGAGGTCCAGGCGCCCCACCCCTACTGAGGCACGCCCACCCTCGTGGGCCCATGGTGGCTCCCCTCCACTTATTCCTGCACCCACACACTTCTTCTTCCTCCCAAAAAAATCACCATCCAGCTCAAGCACGAGCTCTAGCTCATTTTGTTGCGATTTTCGATCTCCTTGTTCAAAGCACCTCTCACTAGTTCCTTTGTGAGGAGGTTTGAATATTCATCTTCACGTAATTCTCAAACTGTCCTGTTTGATCTTTATGAAAATTCTTATACCATGGACTTAGAGGATTTTACTACTGCTTGCAAACTTCCACAATGGGGTAGTCCTCTTGAACCTCGCAAATCTGAATTTAGAGATTTTCTTGCCAGTATAGTTGTGGGGGAATCTAGAGACATAACACAAGCTACCATAGGGAGTATTCATTTTCCTGCTATACATTATTTTTCTCTCTTCATAGATAGGTGCATTAATGGTAAGGATGAAGCATGTCACATGTGTGTCCCTGATCTCAGTATTCTTAGGAGTGCTGTGTTAGGAGATAAATCTTATAATTTGGGAGCTAGTGTTGCACGTAGGTTGCATAATAATAAAATTAATGGATATTTCTTTGGAGGAATTTATGCAACCCGTCTAGCTAATTTTCTTGAGGTACCTATACGTGAGTATGATGTTGAGTTGCCCAATGTTTATTTAGATTATAATGCTATGGTTCATCATCATTTTCTTGAGAGGAACGAGCAGTCCCTCCAGTATCGCTTAACCTTTGACAGACATCGTGTTGTCCATATTACTCTCCCTGCTCCTGCTTTCTTTGATTATCAGGCAAAAGGAAGATATGTTATTACCAGAGAGGAGGCAGATGAGTAAGAGAGGAGGGCGGAGGTAGCTCGCCGCCACGCTGTAGCTCAGGAGGCAATAGCCGCTGCATCTCGGTACGACCCTGGTTACAACTATGGATATCCGCCAGGCCATCCGTGGCAATAAACCAACTTAGGCCAAAAGCCTAAGCTTGGGGGAGTACGTATTTCTCACCGACATTACATTTATGTTCACACACTCATTGCTAGATGTCGGTGCTCATACTCTTTCACTGTAATATCCATGCTAGTTTATTTTATTTTTCTTGCTTTCTTCTTGTGTGTTTGTTAAATCTTAAGAAAAACCAAAAAAATGGTAATACCTTTAGCTAGTTTACTTTTCATGCTGTAGTAGTAATAATTAAAAAGAAAATCCAAAAAGATTTCCCGTTCTTCTTTTGCTTGTTGGGAGCTTTCCCGTGTAAATAGTTTTATTTCTTTTCTTTTCTTTGGGGGTCGATAGGAGAAGACCATGATTAAATTGTTGAAGTGGCTCTTATATGCATTATTGTTGATTTAACCAAGAGCCCATATTGCCTTGTCTTCTCTGTTTATTGAATGCTCATGATTCCAGTTTAGTCAATGCCGTGCACTATTATTATTATTCACATCGTTCGGTCGTGCAAGTGAAAGGCAATTATGACGATATATGATGGACTGACTGAGATGAGAAAAGCTGGTATGAACTTGACCCCTCTTGTTTTTGTAAATATAATTAGTTCATCGTTCCTGATTCAGCCTATTATGAATAAACATGTTTGCAATGACATTTAGAGATCATAGTTGCTTGTGCCATGCTTGATTAGCTATTTGTTATAATGGTTTACCTTGCGTGTCAACATGCTATTAAAATGGTTGTGATGTGGTATAATGGGGTAGTATCCTCCTTTGAATGATTAAAGTGACTCGACTTGGCACATGTTCACGCATGTAGTTGAAACAAATCAACATAGCCTTCACGATATTTATGTTCATGGTGGATTATATCCTACTCATGCTTGCACTCAATGTTTATTAATTTTAATGCATGTTCATGACTGTTGTCGCTCTCTAGTTGGTCGCTTCCCATTCTTTTGCTAGCCTTCACTTGTACTAAGCGGGAATACTGCTTGTGCATCCAATCCCTTAAACCCAAAAGTTTTTCCATATGAGTCCACCATACCTTCCTATATGCGGTATCTACCTGCCGTTCCAAGTAAATTTGTATGCGCCAAACTCTAAACCTTCAAATGAAATCCTGTTTTGTATGCTCGAATAGCTCATGTATCAACTAGGGTTGTCCGTATCTTCCATGCTAGGCGGGTTATTCTCAAGAGGAGTGGACTCCGCTCCTCACTCACGAGAAAATGGCTGGTCACCGAGATGCCCAGTCCCATGCTTTATGCAAACTAAATCAAAATAATTGCAAACAAAACTCCCCCGGGGCTGTTGTTAGTTGGAGGCACTCGTTGTTTCGAGCAAGCAATGGATTGATGCTTGTTGGTGGAGGGGGAGTATAAACTTTACCATTCTGTTTGGGAACCGCCTATAATGTGTGTAGCATGGAAGATGTCACCATCTCTTGGTTGTTATGTTGACAATGAAAGTATGCCGCTCAAAATATTATTTATCTCTGCATTAAAATCGAGCTCTGGCACCTCTACAAATCCCTGCTTCCCTCTGTGAAGGGCCTATCTATTTACTTTTATGTTGAGTCATCACCCTCTTACTAAAAAGGACTAGCTGGAGAGCATTGTTGTCATTTGCATTCATTACTATTAATTTATATTGGGTATGACTATGACTGGATCTCTTTTACCATGAATTACAATGTCTAATCAGTCCTTGATCTTTAAAGGTGCTCTGCATTTATGTTTTGCGATCTCAGAAAGGGCTAGCAAGATACCATCATGTTATATCATATTATGATTGTTTTGAGAAAGTGTTGTCATCCGAGATTTATTATTATTGCTCGCTAGTTGATTATGCCATTGATATGAGTAAACATGAGACCTAAGAGTTATTGTGAATATGGTTAGTCATAATCTTTGCTGAAAACTTGAATGTTGGCTTTACATATTTACCACAACAAGAGCAAACGGAGTTTGTAAAAGTTTTTCTTTATCACTTTTAGTTTATCAACTGAATTGCTTGAGGACAACCAAAGGTTTAAGCTTGGGGGAGTTGATACGTCTCCGTTGTATCTAATTTTCCAAACACTTTTGCCCTTGTTTTGGACTCTAACTTGCATGATTTGAATGGAACTAACCGGAATGCGTTGTTTTCATGAGAATTGCCATGGTGTTATTTATGTGCGAAACAAAAGTTCTCGAATGACTGAAACTCCACGGAACATATTTTTGGAAAATATTAAAAATCTGGAAGAAGAATCCACGTCAGGGGGCCCACACCCTGTCCACGATGGTGGGGTCGCCCCACCTCGTGGGCCCCCTGACGCTCCACCGACCTCAACTCCAACTCCATATATTCGTGTTCGGGGAGAAAAAAATCAGAGAGAAGGATTTATCGCGTTTTACGATACGGAGCCGCCACCAAGCCCTAAAACCTCTCGGGAGGGCTGATCTGGAGTCCGTTCGGGGCTCCGGAGAGGGGAATCCTTCACTGTCGTCATCATCAACCATCCTCCATCACCAATTTCATGATGCTCACCGCCGTGCATGAGTAATTCCATCGTATGCTTGCTGGACGGTGATGGGTTGGATGAGATTTATCATGTAAGCGAGTTAGTTTTGTTAGGGTTTGATCCCTAGTATCCACTATGTTCTGAGATTGATGTTGCTATGACTTTGCTATGCTTAATGCTTGTCACTAGGGCCCGGGTGCCATGATTTCAGATCTGAACCTATTATGTTTTCATGAATACATGTGAGTTTTTGATCCTATCTTGCAAGTCTATAGTCACCTACTATGTGTTATGATCCGGCAACCCCGAAGTGACAATAATCGGGACCACTCCCGGTGATGACCGTAGTTGGAGGAGTTCATGTATTCACTATGTGTTAATGCTTTGGTCGGTACTCTATTAAAAGGAGGCCTTAATATCCCTTAGTTTCCGTTAGGACCCGCTTATACGGGAGGGTAGGACAAAAGATGTCATGCAAGTTCTTTTCCATAAGCACGTATGGCTATATTGAATACATGCCTACATTACATTGATGAATTGGAGCTAGTTACATGTCACCCTATGTTATGACTGTTACATGATGAACCGCATCGGCATAATTAGCCATCACCAATCCAATGCCTCTGAGCTTTTCACATATTGTTCTTAAACTTATTTACTTTTCGTTGCTCTATGCTACATTCACTACAAAACCCAAAATATTACTTTTGCTCTCATACCGTTACATCCATATTACTTTGCTACTAAATACTTTGCTGCAGATACTAAGTTATCCAGGTGCGGTTGAATTGACAACTCAACTGCTAATACTAGAGAATATTCTTTGGCTTCCCTTGTGTTGAATCAATAAATTTGGGTTGAATACTCTACCCTCGAAAACTGTTGCGATCCCCTATACTTGTGGGTTATCACCGCCCAAGATGCAGGCGATTGCACGCGGCTCCTGGAAGCCCCCAGGCCCCTCATCCTGATGGTGATCGTCGTTCCTTCTTGGTGGCGGCAGCGGGGGAAGATCGGCTTTGCCCTGGGGGCGATCCTCATGAGGCTGGTCCCTCCAGGCGCCCTCATGAGGATGGTCCTGCCAGCGGTCTCACGAGGCCTGTCGCGCCACTCCTGGCGCAGGCCATGGTCATCCCAGCATCCGCCTCCACGTCCTCCTCCACGACCGTAGCCCCGGTCGCTACGCTCGGGGCGTCGACCGAAACGTCCTTCGTGAATGGCTCTGAGCTCTTGACAGTCACCGGTGTTGTGGGTGTTCAGATTGTGGAAGTCGCAGAATGGTCGGCTGTTCTTGGATGACTCGGGCTGATCTCTGCCCCGCTTGGTGTCGGGCTCCACTGCGAGCACTGCCGCTTCCTTGCGCTTCACGTCTTTGGCCTTGGCTTTCTTCTCCTCTGTGCCCGCGGCTGGCAGCTCGAGGAGGGAGAGGCGCCCCTCCTCAGCTCTTGCGCACTTGGTCGCCAGGTTGAACAGTTCCTGAGACGTGCACAGCTCCTCATGGATAGCGAGCTCTTTCTTCATCTTGACGTCACGGACGCAGTCTGAGAACGCAGAGATGATGGCCTCGTCCGTGACCTTGGGGATCTTTAGGCGAGTGTTGTTGAAGCGCTGGATGTACTTCTGGAGGGTCTCCACTGGCTGTTGCTTGATGCGGCGCAGGTCACCCGCGGCCGGCGGGCGGTCGCGGGTGCCCTAGAAGTTGGCAATGAAGCGGTCGCGCATCTCATCCCAGGAGGAGATCGAGCCGTGTTGCACGTTCAGGAGCCAGGAGCGGGCACCATCCTTGAGAGCCATAGGGAACCAGTTCGCCATGACTTTCTCGTCGACGTTGGCTGCTTCAATGCTAAGCTCGTAGAGCTGCAGGAACTCCACGGGGTCGGAGGTGCCGTCGTAGCGGGGACGTAGATCCGGCTTGAACTTGCCTGGCCAGGCGACGCTATGCAGCTCGGGGGTGAAGGCGTGATAGCCGGTCGTGGTTGCCGGGGCCTGCCTCGGAGGTGGAGCTTGGTCTTGATGAGGTCCGCGCGGCACCACTGCAGGCGGCGCGCGGTCTTGGTGAGGCGGCGCGGGGAGTGCAGGTGCAGCTTCTCGCGGCCGAGGGATTTCTTAGCAGTTTCTCTCTTCAAGCGCGGGCACCTGGCGTGGCGGATCATGCCGTGGGGCCGCGCGCCTTGGCGCCAAGGCGTAGTCTTGGGGCAAAGGTGGTGGAGGCGCGCCATGAGCCACGTCGCCTGTGGCTGGCGGAGGGTGAGGAAGAGAGAGGGACGGCACCGGGGAGCCTCCTGCAGCGCGGACGAGCTTGGCGACGCGGTCGAGCCACTCCTCGTAGAGGTCGTCGACTGGGCGGTACCACAGGAGCTCGTTCGCCACGAGGAGCGCGGCCCGCACCTCCATGGGAGCGCAGTGTGCATGAGACAAAGAATCGGCCGGGGTCAGCGACGGAGTGGCGGTGCGGCCGTCCTGCCGCACCGATGGATGCAGTGAGGACACCTGTTGCTCGTTCCCCGCCGGGCCGGTGGCAGCATTGGCGGCGGGAGATGGAGAACGACGAGGTGGCCCGCCGACGAGTGTCGTCTGAGCAACGTGGGCGGTGAGGGCAGCCCGGCGCTCAGCTTGAGCACGGCGAGCGTTCGCCATGGAGACGACGGAGCGGCGGATCGACAGAAGGGAAGCTACGGCGCACCCCTACCTGGCGCGCCAAATGTCGGATGAGGGTTCCGGCAAACCCTTAAGGTTCGAACTCTGGGGTGCGCGCGAAGTCTTTCCCTCCTACTGATCCACGCCCTAGCTTACTGGGATCTCATGGAAGAACTCGACCAACTCGCAACACAGAAAGACACGAGATTTATACTGGTTCGGGCCACCGTTGTGGTGCAATACCCTACTCCAGTGTGGTGGTGGTGGTGGATTGCCTCTTGGGCTGATGATGAACAGTACAAGGGGAAGATCAGCCTCCTGAGGTTGAGGTGTTCTTGTGGCTAAGGTCGGCTCTCGATCAGATCAGATCAGGCTGAGATCAGATCAAGCTCAGATGAGATCAAGCTCAGATGAGATGCCCCTACTCTGGTGGCTAGTTCTACTTATATAGGCCCTGGTCCTCTCCCCAAATATTGAGCGGGAAGGGAGCCAACAACGGCGGGCAAATTTGAAGGGGGACAACTAGTAGAAGCTATCCTGACAAAAGTGGTCTTCACCTGCAAAAGGCTCTGGTGGTGACGTCGTCTTGGGCTCCATGATGACCTCTGTCCTTCCGTCCTTCTGGTCTTGGTCTCGTTGCACCAATATGGCAACCTTTGCCTGATGCCTCGGTACTCCTCGCATGTGCTTGCCTCCTTAGAACCAAAGAGGAAACAAGGACGCTGCGTGCGCTGGCGCCCGCCTGGTGCCGATCGTCATGGCTCACGCCACGAGAGCCTCGTGAGGTTTGCCCCGCCTTGATATCTCCGCTCCTCGCGAGCCCGCCTAGAGGGGCCACTCCTGAGGAGGTCTTGCGTCGTCCGCCTCGCGAGGCCTGGCCCCTCGCGAGGGTCTTGGATGCCTTGTTGATGAAGATGGGTCGTACGGCCCACTGACTTAGGCACGCCGTGGGCCGCAGACAAGCAAGTCTGGGGACCCCCGTTCCCAGAACACCGACAACCTGGATCGTTCTCGGTATGTGGATAAATTCAACTCTATTATTCACTCCTTGAACCATCGTGAGATTCACACAGGGAATTTTACGTCCCACCCACCACCCACTTGGTAGCCATTGTCGATGATTTAACCGACATGCTAGATTATAATTCAGAAAACACCAAATACATTGACGAGGATAGCGGAGCCACGGCTAATACCGATGTCCCCCCCCCCCCCTCGTCACCGGCCGCTGGTCGGCCACGTCCACCTATTGTGACGCCCTCGATTCAATCGTACACTAATCATGCACGCAAACGTGTACGATCAAGATCAAGGACTCACAGGAAGATATCACAACACAACTCTAAAAACATAAATAAGTCATACAAGCACCATAATACAAGCCAGGGGCCTCGAGGGCTCGAATATAAGTGCTCGATCATAGACGAGTCAGTGGAAGCAACAATATCTGAGTACATACATAAGTTAAACAAGTTTGCCTTAAGAAGGATAGCACAAACTGGGATACAGATCGAAAGAGGCGCAGGCCTCCTGCTTGGGATCCTCCTAAACAACTCCTGGTCGTCGTCAGCGGGCTGCACATAGTAGTAGGCACCTCCGGTGTAGTAGGAGTCATCATCGACGATGGCGTCTGGCTCCTGGGCTCCGACATCTGGTTGCGACAACCAGGTAGAAGGGAAGGGGGGAAAGGGGGGAGAAAGCAACCGTGAGTACTCATCCAAAGTACTCGCAAGCAAGGAGCTACACTACATATGCATGGGTATATGTGTAAAGGGCCATATCGATGGGTGAATGAGAATGCCGAATAAGAGGGGATAACTAATCATGTCGAAGAGTGCGCTCGCAGCCTCCGTCTTCAAACATGTAGCGGAGAGTAGATCAAGTCCTCAAGTAGCATCGCATAGCATAATCCTACCCGGCGATCCCCTCCTCGTTGCCCTGTTAGAGAGCGGTCACCAGGTTGTATCTGGCACTTGAAAGGGTGTGTTTTATTAAGTATCCAGTTCTAGTTGTCATAAGGTCAAGGTACAACTCCAAGTCGTCCTGTTACTGAAGATCATGGCTATTCGAATAGATAGACTTCCCTGCAGGGGTGCGCCACATAACCCAACACGCTTGATCCCATTTGGCCGGACACACTTTTCTGGGTCACGCCCGGCCGTGGAAGATCAACATGTCACTGCCCCACCTAGGCCAACAGAGAGGTAAGCATGCGGTCTAAACCTAAGCGCCGAAGTGCGGGCCCATCGCCCTTAGCACACACACGTTGCATCTGCGACCGAGCGTAACTAGCCCCTTAATACAAGAGCAGGCTTACGTTCCAATCCGGTAGCGCCGCTTCGATCGTTGACGTCCACGAAGGCTTCGGCTGATACCACGGCGCCGAAAGTGCCCATATCTTTCCCACGTAGTTGGTTAGTGCGTATAGACCAAATGGCGGACTCGGATCAAATACCAAGATCTCGTTAAGCGTGTTAATGGATGTAATCGCGGACACCGACCAGGGCGGGCCCACCTCTCACCTAAGCGGTCTCAACCTGCCACCGCTCTGCCACAAAGATCCACACAGAGGGTCGTTGGGACAAAGGTCCTTTCAGCCCCCAATCCGTGAATCACTCGCGGGTGCTCCACAAGCCGACCCGACTTTAGTCACCACATGTAACATGTATAAAGTATATAGTATATACCCGTGATCACCTCCCAAGTGATCACAGCCCGATAGTATAACACAGCAGACGGACAAGAATGTAGGGCCAATGATGATAAACTAGCATCCTATACTAAGCATTTAGGATTGCGGGTAAGGTATCAATGACTGTAGCAACAATGACAGGCTATGCAACAGAATAGGAGTAACCAAACAATAACATGCTACACTACTCTAATGCAAGCAGTATAGAGAAGAATAGGCGATATCTGGTGATCAGGGGGGGGGGGGGCTTGCCTGGTTGCTCTGGCAAGAAGGAGGGGTCGTCAACACTGTAGTCGAACTGAGCAGTAGCAGCGTCGGTCTCGTAGTCTATCAGAGAGAAGAGGGGGAAGAAACAGTAAATACAATGCAAACATAAGCATGACGACGCATGACATGACAATGAGCTGGGTTAGGTGTGCTCTAACGCGGTAGTAGGTGATACCGGCGAAAGGGGGAAAACATCCGGGAAACTATCCCCGGTGTTTCGCGTTTTCGGACAGGTGATTCGGAGGGGGAAAGTTGCATGTTCGATATGTTAGGGATGTGTGGCGGACGAACGGGCTGCGTATCCGGATTCGTCTCGTCGTTCTGAGCAACTTTCATGTACAAAATATTTTCATCTGATAAACGGTTTATTTTATATTATTTTCTAAAGTTTTAATAATATTCTGGAATTATTATATTTAGTTTAAACTGAATTGACTAAGTCAATTTGACTAGTCAAAAGGACAGGTGTGCCCACGTGTCATAGACTATTTACCTAAACAAATAAATAGACCTAACTTATTTAAATGGGGACTACATGTCATTTATCACTAGACTAACTTAACACTAACTAATACTCCTACTAACTAAACCTAGTAGTACTAATGTAAGCAGGGCCGGCCATTAGTGGACAGAGCCCAGCCGGCCACACACGGCCATTTACAGGGGGTGGCGGCCATGGCCAAGAATGGCAGCAGCAACAATACGCATCAGCAGTAGGTAGTAGCAATACGCAGCGGCAGAAGCATTAGCTAGCAGTAGCACATAGCGGCAGCAAGCAGAACAGCAGTGAGCACGGCGAGGAGCAGCGAGCAGCACTAGCACCAGCAGCACAAAGCCCCAGTAACGTATGAGTAGCAGCAAAAGCCATGAGCAGCAACAGACAACAACAGCAAAGGGAGGGCAGCAGTACGGCTAGGAGCAGCAGCACGCACGGTTCGGCATGGAGCTTGGCCAGGGCGCAGCGGCGGTAGCAGCGAGGAAGGCGAAGCGGCGGCGCGGTCAGCGCCCAGGAGCGCGAGGTGTGGGACTCGAGCGCGGCGCCGACCATGGCGACCTCGGCGCGACTTCTAGGCGACGGATCGAGGGGCTACGGGGAATCGAAGGAGGGCTCACCACTAGCTCGACGGGCGAGGTCGAGGAGGTGCGGGTGGCGGACGCGCGATGCCGGCGGCGAGATCGGCAGCCATGGAGAAGAAGACCGGCGATGGCGAGGCTTGGGGCGGTCCTAGATCGAACCCATAGGCGAGGGCGAAGGAGACGACGATGGCGGAGCTCTTGGATGTCTTGGCGCGGCGAAGGAAGGCCGGTGGCCGCGGGATCGACGACTCGATTCGGTGCAGAACAGTGCGAGAGGGGAAAACAGAGGGAGCTAGGGTTCATGACAAAGAGAGAGGCGTCGAGGAAGGGTCCTTATCCATCTCTACGACCGCGGGATGGCCGACAACGCAGCATTCGCTCGCTGGACGGACGAGCAGCGTCCATGGCATGAGGTTGGGGACGAACGAAGACTTGGGTTGGGCTAGGTCCTGTACGTGTAGAGCCCACAGGCACAATAGGCTAGCTAGCTTTTCCTTTTTTTGTCTCTATTATTTATTTATTTTGTTTTCCATTCCTCTTCATAGTAGATGAATTTGTCTAGTTATGAAATTTGGCACACAAATACTAGGTATTATTTCAAGGCTGCACACAAAGTTCCAAAACATTTGGAAATGTTTAGGCTTTTGTTTATTTTTAAATGGCCATGTTTAGAGCTGCTGGACCACTTAAATATTGCTAGGGTCAATCTAAAAATCCAATTTTGAGTAGTATTTCTACATGACAAATACTAGGGGATTACTTGCAATGACATGAATAGTTTTATTTAATTTTTTTAAGAAGTTTTATTTTTCTCACTATTTGAATTTTAAATCGGAATAGGTTTCGGATCGTAATGACTATTAGCAAGTTAATGGTGATAACTTGGCATAATTAGTGGAAGATTACTGTAGCAATAATCTCGGGGTGTTACAAATCTCCTCCACTACAAGAAATCTCGTCCCGAGATTTGAGAGGGGTGCAAGGGAGAAAGTTTTGGTTACGAAATTCTAGCGAGTGTTCCCAGTCTTGGTTGCTCTTCTCGAAGAGGTCGATCCATTACATTGATGTCTTCATTTCTCTACTTTAGGTCATCATGATCAAGTAATCATCCTTTCTTCGGGAGTTCCATCGTACTTACGAATAGGTAACGGGGCAGATCAGCAACGACAGAATGCTATAAGGGTAATAATCTGGGATTAACCCATGAATGAGCCTATGAGTACCTCTCAAGTCGAACAAATAAACCACATCGAGAGTAAAGTTCGAAGGTACAATATGGAGTTTCAAGTAGCCAGGCAATCATTCAATGCCTAGTCAGAAGGTGAAAGGGTTCAGGGCAACGTGAATAAGTATGGCGTCTGATACCAGAATAGATCACTAGTAATGTGGCTCGTGAATAGCATACGAAGCCAAGCGTGAGGATTAACTTTGGAAACAGGGTGTACAGGAGAGTCAGGTTTCGATCCTGTGGAACTGTGGGTTACGGGCCCACCATGTGGGTTAAAAGCAGGAAGGCGCTAACATTTGCACGGTCAAGATAGCAAGGTATGTCAGAGGATAGCCTGTCAGTTTTGTTGGCAACAATGTTGGTACCTAGGGCGAGGGACGAAGAGAACCATTTTCCTGCTCGTTGAAACGAGGCGGACCAATAGGAAAAGTTGTCGTCCATCGGTGGTTACTGAAATGTCATCAACAATAGTAACACGGTCTTACTGACAAGGTCGTACACCAGGGTGTTTACATAGGCAGCGAATCATTACTGCTTAGATCATATAGATCACAAGAAACGTTAAACCAACCAATGGAAAGGAAAATATGATTATCAGATTAAACAGAACAATGGAAAGGAAAATGTGTTTAAACACATATTTCAAGGGTATATCCTTCCCAAGGACAAGCAGAGCATGATATCCTTGGCAGGATGTAATGTAGAAAACTCTTTAGGAAAGGGGAGAGAAATTCCATGACATTACCCATGCAACGGTGTTTGGATAATTGAGCAAGTAACATTTAGCATTAGGCTTCAAATGTTCTTGATGAAAATCGGAGCACCACAGACATGTTTCGAGATAGCATTGACAAGGTCTTCAAGCAAAGGTCAGACTTTGGATACACAAAGGATCCATCAGGATAAACTTATTAAACAAGGCATTCAATTTCCTCACGAAAAAAAATGGTTAACCTTGTTAAGAAGGAAACTATAACACTAGGTCCTCCGGTCAGGTGTGCTAGGTATGACATCACCTTACCGGGTGATATAAAGACCAATGTTATGACTCCTGGAAAATGTTCCAACCATCATACCTGACCGAGATTCAGATCTGATTGGTGTCAGGATACCTCAGACTCAGGGAATGAACTATGGGAGTGAGTTCTGAAAGGAGAGTTCATCATTAAACCAAGGAGAGGATGAGGAGGTGGCTGATGGACTTAGCGACAACCCATCAAAATTTCCAGAAAGATGGATATCCACAATCATGTGAACAAGGAGATAACGTTAGCCAGATCAAATGATATAATGATGTATGCTCGAGGAAAACATACACAATTAAACATTGGTTGAAAAGGTGCACCCAAAATATGGGCCTATGTAGCATGATCAATGCTTAGAATGGTGATTCGATAACCAATGGTCTAAGAATGAAATGTCGACCATTAACTTCAAAGCAATAGGGTCGCTAGAAGTTTAGAATTCGCACATCCAAGTTCAATTATCGGTTTTTCGGTTGGAAACAACACGGGGACCAAGAAGGAATGGTGATGGTGAGAAGTATTGCTATATCAAGAATTCTTAAAAGGTGGTGAAATTCTCACCACAATTTTGACATAAAAGATGGTAATACTCCAAGGTAGAACATAACATAAGTTGGATAGCAAGGAACTCAAGGTACAACACAAAACTAGAACAAGTTTTGTGTTGGGAGGGAGATCAATAATGTTGTCGATGTTAACTCAATTCATCGAGGGGGCAAGCACGGAATTTCTCATCAGGAACTCAATGTACGTCTCGGAAGAAGTTAAAATGTTGACGATGGTCATGACACATTTATCGAGAGGTTTCAAGAAGATGTAATCAATCGGCGACGACATCAAGTCAAAGGAATGATGAAGCGAAGGTTATTGGAACCACGAGTACGACACAAACTCGAAATCAAGCTTGCTGTTCAAGGCGAAATGATATGACGAGGAAAATTGATGTAAGCTTAGCTCATCGTCGAAAATTGTGCTTCGAGAAGAAGGACCAGGTAGCACAGTTAAAAGTTGCACGATAATGATAGCCGATCAAGCTATGAATAACTTGAAGGATTATTAAACTCATAAGCAATAAAAATTACTTAGTGTTATTGAATCGGAGTGCGGAATCGATCCACTTATCGGTGTTCTCGGTTAACCAACAACCCAGAACCCATTAAGTGACATTGACAGGGAAAGGTAGTACTTCATCAAAAGTTCGCAAGATATAGTGCAATGGCATGATATCCTGGAGATACCAGGTGTAACGCCCCGGATTCGATGCGCCAGGTGTCCTTCAGTTATTCGCCGTCGTTGCCATGTCATGTGCTTGCGTGTCTCTCTTTGCCATGTCATCTTATGCATTTCATATCATGTCATCATGCGCATTTCATTTTGCATACGCGTTCGTCTCATGCATCCGAGCATTTTCCCCGTTGTCCGTTTTGCTATCCGGCACTCCTATGTCTCCCGGCGCCCCCTTTTACCTCTTTTCATGTGCGGGTGTTAAACTTTCTCGGAATGGCCCGAGGTTTGTCAAGCGGCCTTGGTAGAGCACCGGTAGACCGCCTGTCAAGTTTCGTGCCATTTGGAGGTCGTTTGGTACTCCAACGGTTAACCGGGTAACCGCAAAAGCCTCTTTTGTATTGCAGCCCAACACCCCTTTCAACGTGGCCCAAAACCCACCAAACTCCCCTCCATGCTCTTGGTCGTACGATCACGATCGCGTGGCCGAAAACCGCACCTCATTTGGACTCTCCTAGCTCCCTCTACCTATAAATGCGTGTCCCTCTCGGAATTTTCGTGCAGATGAACCCTAGCCCTTTCTCGCCCGCGCCGCCGGACATGTCCATCCGCGCCGGACATGTCCGCCGGACACGTCGACCCGGCCAATCCCGCCTCGCCACGTCAACCCCACCGCCGCTCCCGGCCAACCGGAAGGCGCCACCTCAGCGCCTCACCTTCTCTCTCTCCTCCTCCGCTTGCGGCCCGTGGGGCGGATCGAACCCAGAGGCCAGCAGCGCCACAGCCAGACCAGCCCGAGTCGCCCGCCGAGCCCCGCCGCTTCCGCCGCCCGGCCTCCAGCGCCGCCGCC
Source organism: Aegilops longissima (assembly GCA_021605205.1). NCBI lineage: Eukaryota > Viridiplantae > Streptophyta > Magnoliopsida > Poales > Poaceae > Aegilops > Aegilops longissima. The sequence continues at coordinate 335,358,481 of CM038681.1, read as the reverse complement.
TCGCCGGAGGACCCCAGACTGCTCCCGCCGCCCGGCCAGCTCCGCCGCCCTCCGCCGACCTCGCCGCCTTCCTCCGCCCGGGTCGCCTCCCCTCGCCGGCGCCACTTGGCCTCGATGCGCCGCCCTGGGTCTCCCTCGCCGGAGCCCGAGCTCCTCCGGCTGACCCTCCTCCCGCCGGCCGGCGACCTCCACCACCCAGCCGGCCGGCCTCTTCCCAGTCGCCCGGCCCTCTCCGGCCACCGGCGCCATGGATCCGGCGAGATCCGCCGCCGCCTCGGTCCCCGTGCCATTCGGTTGACTTTCCCCCCTCCAATTTTCATCTAAGTCCCGAAATCTGCAGTAATTTTATTGCATTTTCATCGCATCATATCTCTATCATAATTGCTCCGTTTTGTGCGTATAATAAGTCAAAATGTTCGTCTCGATGAGTAGATCATTTCATCTCATTGCATCATTTTCATTTGAGCTCATCTTGATGCCCGAAATGCTGTTAGAAGAGTGCTATGTGATGTTAGTTTCTGTTTCTTCACAGAACTTGCACTTTTGTCATTTTTGCCATGATTGATGTGTGCACCCTATGATTTTGAGTCCTACATGTGTTTTGTAATATGCCATGCCATCTTTACAGGGGTGTATGCCATGTATTTTTGTGATCTATGTGGTGACTAGCACAAGCATGCAAACTAGGTGTCTTGATGTTGCTGATTTCAGCCCTGTTTTGCTGATATTTTCATGCCATGTTAACTTGATGCTACCGAGAGTTCCATGCTTATTTTGAGATACTTCAGTAAGGATGTTTTGTTATACATGTCTTTCTCTTATGATCCTTTTTGGCTTATGGTCAGTAAGGGACTTTTGTTCTATGCTTTGAGTAGATTCATGCCATGCTCTTGTTTGACTTGATAGCTTGCTGTTACATGTTGTTTCATAGCTCTAAACATTGCAACCTGATGTTAATTTCTGCTAATGCCTGAAACTGTTATTACTTGCAATCTTGCCATGAGTTTTTGAGCATGTTCTAGCCATTTCTGGAGATAGCTCAGTGTTCATGTTTTGTAATGCTTTACCTGTACATCATGCCCATGCCTTTTTTTTTCATGTTGAGGTCCTGTAGCATGTTGTTTTGATGCTTGCAATATGCCTAGTTGCTGTTTTGGACAGATTGTTGCTTTGACTTGTATAGAGTGTATGTGTTGAACCGTTGCTCCGTTTTGAGTGTGCTCTATATGAAACTTGCTTGTTTTTGCATGTAGTTTCATATTATCATGTTGCATCCTTGTTTTGATGTGTTTGTGTGATGTTTGTATGCATTTTGCATCAATGCCATGTTTATCTTGTTTTGCTCATATCTTCTAGGCTGTAGCTCTGAATTAAATGAACTTTATATGTAACTTGACTAGAATTTCGTGTAGATCATCGTGGTGCATCTTAACTTGCTGTTTAACAACTTGAACATAAGGTTTATTCAGATCTGGACCAATTTCGAAATTTGCATATGAGGACTTACCGGAATTGTTATATGTTGTTTCCGGCCTCATTTAAACTTGCCTTGAGGTGTTGCTCTTGTTTGCATCATCCCTTTCCATGAGTAGCTTCATGTAGCTTTGCCATGCATCATGCTTGGTTGTGCATCATGTCTTGTTCATGTGTAGTGTGTTTACTATGTTGTGTGCTTCTTCTTGTTAGTTCCTGTTGCGTTGCGATCGTGAGGATTCGTTCGTCTACGCTTGGTTCGGCTTCATCCGTTCGTCTTCTTCATGGACTCATTCTTCTTCCTTGCGGGATTTCAGGCAAGATGACCGCTACCCTGGATCTCACTACTATCATTGCTATGCTAGTTGCTTCGTTCTATCGCTATGCTGCGCTACCTATTACCTGTTCCTCAAGCCATCCCAAATTGCCATGAACCTCTAACCTTTTGCACCCTTCCTAGCAAACCGTTGTTTGGCCATGTTACCGCTTTGCTCAGCCCCTCTTATAGCATTGCTAGTTGCAGGTGAAGATGAAGTTTGTTCCTTGTTGGAACATGGAGATGTTGTTCCCTGTTGGAACATGTTTACTTGTTGGGATATCACAATATATCTTATTTAATTAATGCATCTATATACTTGGTAAAGGGTGGAAGGCTCGGCCTTATGCCTGGTGTTTTGTTCCACTCTTGCCGCCCTAGTTTCCGTCATATCGGTATTATGTTCCCGGATTTTGCGTCCCTAACGCGGTCGGGTGATTTATGGGACCCCCTTGACAGTTCGCTATGAATAAGATTTTTCTAGCAAGGCCCAACATTGGTTTTAACATTTGCCTCACCTATGCCCTTTTTCCCTTGGGTTTCCGGAGCCCGAGGGTCATCTTTATTTTAGCCCCCGGGCGGTGCTCCTTCGAGTGTTGGTCCGAACCGAGCAGCCTGCGGGGCCACCACGGGCAACTCGAGGTTGGTTTTACTCGTAGCTTGACTTATCCGGTGTGCCACGAGACCGAGGTACGTGCGACTCCTATCGAGTTGTCGGCACATCCGGCGGCTTTGCTGGTCTTGTTTTATTCTTGTCGAAATGTCTTGTAGCCGGATTCCGAGACTGATCGGGTCTTCCGGGGAGAAGGAATATCCTTCGTTGATCGTGAGAGCTTATCATGGGCTAAGTTGGGACACCCTGCGGGTATAAACTTTCAAAGCCGTGCCCGCGGTTATGTGGCGATGGGAATTTGTTAATGTCGGTTGTAGAAAACCGAAGTTGATCTCAATTAAAATACACCAACCGTAATGCGTATCGTGAGTGTCTCTTTTGGGGTTGATCGAGAGGAGAACACGGTTTCGGGTTATGTCGGCGTAAGTAGGAGTTCAGGATCACTTCTTGATCATTACTAGTTGACGACCGTTCCTTTGTTTCTCTTCTCGCTCTCATTTGCGTAAGTTAGCCACCATATATGCTTAGTCGCCACTGCAACCTCACCACTTTACCCATTCCTTTCCCTTTAAGCTTTGCTAGTCTTGATACCCATGGTAATGGGATTCTTGAGTCCTCGTGACTCACAGATTACTACACCACCGATTGCAGGTGCAGGTTTGCGATGATCTTGACGCGAGAGCGATGTTTGCTTGTATTGGAGTTCTTCTTCCGCTTCTTCTTGATCGAGGGATAGGTTCGGTCGGCAGCCTGGGCTAGCAGGTGGATGTCGTTTGAGTTTACATTTATGTTTCATCCGTAGTGGGATGTTGATCTTGTATATGATGTTGATGTATTCTTGTGGCAGTTGTGCCTTATGTATGTATCCCCACTATTATGTAATGTTGATGTAATGATATCCACCTTGCAAAAGCGTTTCAATATCGGGTCTATCCTTGGTGGGACCGTCGAGTTCCTTTGGATAGGGTCGCATATTAGGCGTGACAAGTTGGTATCGAGCCTCGACCGACCCTAGGAGCCCCTTGATTGATCGTGTAGTTTGGCCGTTGTTGAGTCTAGAAGAAAACTATTTTTGGAGTCTAGTTATATCGGAGAGTAGGAATTCTTTTTACTCCTATGCCCCTTCGTCGCTCTGGTGAGGAATCTTGACGTAGGTGTTTTGAATTACTCCTCTTCCCCTTCAAATTTTTCTTTAGGATCACGCAGTTGGTTTTCCGATCGTTGGCCCTCAGTTCTTTTCATCCGGTGCATTTCTCGTCAAGTCGACTCGACCATCTCCATCTTTGCCAAGTTCAACCCTCAGTTATTCCTCCGTCGTCGTTGTTTTTCCTTGTCCGAAGTTGTCCTTGTTTTTCCCACCCACCCACCCTTCTTCTTCTCGGAACTGGAGTCCGTAATCGAGTATCCATCCTACTCGTGCGAAGTCTTTGCTTTCTTTCCTCAATGATTTCAACCGGTGTTTTTCTCTTCAAGAAATTCGTCGTTCTTCCCCTTCCAATTGTCTTTGTTTTCCCGCCCTCCCACCCTTTTTCCTCCCGGAGTTTGAGTCTCTTTCGACCATCAATTTCATTCGTGCAGAGTATCTTCAGTCTTTCGTCAATTATTTCAACCGGTGAATTCTCGTTTTGTTCGTCATTCTTCATCCCTTTCTTTTTCCGATGCACTCAATTCAAGTTTTTCGGGTTAATCATATTCTTTTCCTTCGAAGTGTTCTCTTTGCTCGTTCGCCTCTCGCCAGTTTATCCTTCCGGAGTGCTCAAGTCATCTCAGAAGATTCGTCTGTGTTCCAACTAATTCGAGGTTGTCACCTCAGTCAAATATTTCAGTTCTTCCGGTGCATCATCTATCTGTTCAACATCCCTTTCCAACGGTGTTTTCTTTTCAGTGGGCCCTAACCCACAGGTCTTTTCCCAGGATCTTACCTGACTCTTCTAATTCCCCTGGAGTTTTTCTCAATTCTTTTCGAAATTTGACGTAAGTATGAATTTCATCAGTCAGATGTTTTTCCATGATCAATTTCAAATCATTTCATTGTTGACTCAACCTCTTTGTTTTTCATTCTCCCGGAGTATCTCACTAATTTTGGTAGTGTTTTCTCGTCGTCATTTGAAGATCGAAGAAGAATTTTTCCTCTAAATCTTGTCCGTTCCCCCGGAGATTCTTGGTGCTAGTTCGATGTAATCCTATCCAATTGTTTCCAGTCATGCAAATTCTTTTCATCAATCCGGAGCATTTCAGGAGTTGCTTTCTCTCTCGATCATCCAGAGGTCATCTTTTCGAAAGATTTCTTCGTTCTAATTCTTCAGCTTCGCTCTCTCAATTATTCTATATTCTTGCCTTTTCGTTCGTTCTTCATATTCTTTCGGTGTTTTTTCTCTTTAATCAGTTCGCGATCTCTTCGATCTCTTTTCTCTAAATTCCCTCAAGTATCTTCGTGCTTTTCTAATTCTGCCCGGTGATTCATCCTTTTTCGTCAGTCATTTCCGAATTCTTACGGTGGTTCGTTCAAGATTCTTTTTCCTTGATTATCATTTTAATCCATTCGTTCTTTTCAATCCTACCGGTGATTCAGTAAGACCTTCTCAAGTTGCGATATGTCACTTGTCAATCCTTTTCAAGAAGAATAAGTTGCATGCCAAATCCATTGTTTGTCATCAATTTAATTTGATGAAGGATAAGCATACAATAAATCTTATTCTTATTTCATCAAAGTGATTCATCTTTTTCTTTGGAGTTTGTTCTTGAGGAATAAATTCTAGTTCCAAGTCTTTCCATCTTTTCTTTTCCGGAGTTCAATTTCCTCAGCCATTTCGTCGGAACCTCCATATAAATCACCGCAAGGCTCATCTTATTCTTTCATCCTTTTATTCTATCTCATCATCCTTTCGTTACCGGAGTTCTTCATGGTGGTTCTTCATGATTTAATTCATTCTTCAAGTGTTCATCAAGATTCTTATCGGTGGAGTTCAAGTATCTTTTCTTCTCGCGCCTCGAAGTGCAATTAAATTCTCTGTATTCCTTAGAATTGGAGTTTTGCATTTCTTCGTTCTTCTCAGATATTCAACTCCGTTCAATCCTTCCTTCTAAATTCTTTTCATTCAATCCTCTTTCAATTTTTCCGGAGGCTTTGCGTTGTTCATCTCGTCAAGTGCCATCCCATCTTGTGAAGTTCGTGTTCTATTCTTTCCTTGTTCAACCGGAGTGCTACCTAAATCGTTTCAGTCTTATTCGTTTCTTTTCTCATTCTAACCACTCCGGTTAGAACGAGTGCTTTCATAGCCTATCATGTTTCCATGAGCTTTTGTTTCTCGTCATTCTCGTCATTCCTCTCTTCCTCTCGAGTGCTCTCGATTCCTTATTCTTCTCTTGAGTTCTTGTTTCACCTCTTCCTCTTTCTCTTCCGTCTCGGTCCTAAGATCTCGGGACGAGATCTCTTGTTAGTGGAGGAGTGTTGTAACGCCCCGGATTCGATGCGCCAGGTGTCCTTCAGTTATTCGCCGTCATTGCCATGTCATGTGCTTGCGTGTCTCTCTTTGCCATGTCATCTTATGTATTTCATATCATGTCATCATGCGCATTTCATTTTGCATACGCGTTCGTCTCATGCATCCGAGCATTTTCCCCGTTGTCCGTTTTGCTATCCGGCACTCCTATGTCTCCCGGCGCCCCCTTTTACCTCTTTTCATGTGCGGGTGTTAAACTTTCTCGGAATGGCCCGAGGTTTGTCAAGCGGCCTTGGTAGAGCACCGGTAGACCGCCTGTCAAGTTTCGTGCCATTTGGAGGTCATTTGGTACTCCAACGGTTAACCGGGTAACCGCAAAAGCCTCTTTTGTATTGCAGCCCAACACCCCTTTCAACGTGGCCCAAAACCCACCAAACTCCCCTCCATGCTCTTGGTCGTACGATCACGATCGCGTGGCCGAAAACCGCACCTCATTTGGACTCTCCTAGCTCCCTCTACCTATAAATGTGTGTCCCTCCCAGAATTTTCGCGCAGATGAACCCTAGCCCTTTCTCGCCCGCGCCGCCGGACATGTCCGCCGGACACGTCGCCCCGGCCAATCCCGCCTCGCCACGTCACCCCCGCCGCCGCTCCCGGCCAACCGGAAGGCGCCACCTCAGCGCGCCTCACCTTCTCTCTCCTCCCTCCTCCGTCATGGTCCATGAGGCCGGATCGGGCCCACAGAGGTTCACAGCCAGCCGCCACAGCCGCCAGCCCGAAGTCGCCCGCCGAGCCCCGCCGCTTCCGCCCGCCCGGCCTCCAGCGCCGCCTCACCGGAGGACCCCTTGCCGCTCCCCGCCCGCCCGGCCAGCTCCGCCGCCTCCGCCGACCTCGCCGCCTTCCTCCGCCCAGTCGCCTCCCCTGGCCACCACTTGGCCTCGATCGCCGCCATTGCTGGGTCTCCCTCGAGCCCGAGCTCCTCCGTGACCCTCCTTCGCCCGCCCGGCGACCTCCACCCCGAGCCGGCCGGCCTCTTCCCCGGTCGCCCCGGCCCTCTCCGGCCACCGGCGCCGCGGATCCGGCGAGATCCGCCGCCGCCTCGGTCCTCGTGCCATTCGGTTGACTTTCCCCCCTCCAATTTTCATCTAAGTCCCGAAATCTGCAGTAATTTTATTGCATTTTCATCGCATCATATCTCTGTCATAATTGCTCCGTTTTGTGCGTATAATATGTCAAAATGTTCGACTCGATGAGTAGATCATTTCATCTCATTGCATCATTTTCATTTGAGCTCATCTTGATGCCCGAAATGCTGTTAGAAAAGTGCTATGTGATGTTAGTTTCTGTTTCTTAACAGAACTTGCACTTTTGTCATTTTTGCCATGATTGATGTGTGCACCCTATGATTTTGAGTCCTACATGTGTTTTGTAATATGCCATGCCATCTTTACAGGGGTGTATGCCATGTATTTTTGTGATCTATGTGGTGACTAGCACAAGCATGCAAACTAGGTGTCTTGATGTTGCTGATTTCAGCCCTGTTTTGCTGATATTTTCATGCCATGTTAACTTGATGCTACCGAGAGTTCCATGCTTATTTTGAGATACTTCAGTAAGGATGTTTTGTTATACATGTCTTTCTCTATCCATCCATGCCCTTGTTTGCAATTATGGAGTGCCATAGCTTGAGTCAATCGAGCTCTACTTTTGCTATAAAATGTTTCCTGGCAGATTGTTTACATGTTATTCAATTTTGCAAAGGTTGTTGTGGTTGATCCTTGCATGATATGTTGTTGTTCTTGCCATGTATAACTTCTATGCCATGTCTTCTTGCTATTGGGTGCCTTTCCATGCCATGTATTGCTCTGTGGTGAGTGGTTCAAGCTCACCAACATGCCTACTCATCGTTGTTTCTGCCATGTATGAATCTGTATTATAATTTGCCATGTTTACATGGGTGCCATCATATATTATGATCCTTTGGCTCTTGTTTGACTTGATAGCTTGCTGTTACATGTTGTTTCATAGCTCTCAACATTGCAACCTGATGTTAATTTCTGCTAATGCCTGAAACTGTTATTACTTGCAATCTTGCCATGAGTTTTTGAGCATGTTCTAGCCATTTCTGGAGATAGCTCAGTGTTCATGTTTTGTAATGCTTGACCTGTACATCATGCCCATGCCTTTTGTTTTCATGTTGAGGTCCTGTAGCATGTTGTTTTGATGCTTGCAATATGCCTAGTTGCTGTTTTGGACAAATTGTTGCTTTGACTTGTATAGAGTGTATGTGTTGAACCGTTGCTCCGTTTTGAGTGTGCTCTATATGAAACTTGCTTGTTTTTGCATGTAGTTTCGTATTATCATGTTGCATCCTTGTTTTGATGTGTTTGTGTGATGTTTGTATGCATTTTGCATCAATGCCATGTTTATCTTGTTTTGCTCATATCTTCTAGGCCGTAGCTCCGAATTAAATGAACTTTATATGTAACTTGACTAGAATTTCGTGTAGATAATCGTGGTGCATCTTAACTTGCTGTTTAAAAACTTGAACATAAGGTTTATTCAGATCTGGACCAATTTCGAAATTTGCATATGAGGACTTACCGGAATTGTTATATGTTGTTTCCGGCCTCATTTAAACTTGCCTTGAGGTGTTGCTCTTGTTTGCATCATCCCTTGCCATGAGTAGCTTCATGTAGCTTTGTCATGCATCATGCTTGGTTGTGCATCATGTCTTGTTCATGTGTGGTGTGTTTACTATGTTGTGTGCTTCTTCTTGTTAGTTCCTATTGCGTTGCGATCGTGAGGATTCGTTCGTCTACGCTTGGTTCGGCTTCATCCGTTCGTCTTCTTCATGGACTCGTTCTTCTTCCTTGCGGGATTTCAGGCAAGATGACCGCTACCCTGGATCTCACTACTATCATTGCTATGCTAGTTGCTTCGTTCTATCGCTATGCTGCGCTACCTATTACCTGTTCCTCAAGCCATCCCAAATTGCCATGAACCTCTAACCTTTTGCACCCTTCCTAGCAAACCGTTGTTTGGCTATGTTACCGCTTTGCTCAGCCCCTCTTATAGCGTTGTTAGTTGCAGGTGAAGATGAAGTTTGTTCCTTGTTGGAACATGGAGATGTTGTTCCTTGTTGGAACATGTTTACTTGTTGGGATATCACAATATATCTTATTTAATTAATGCATCTATATACTTGGTAAAGGGTGGAAGGCTCGGCCTTATGCAGGTGTTTTGTTCCACTCTTGCCACCCTAGTTTCCGTCATATCGGTATTATGTTCCCGGATTTTGCGTCCCTAACGCGGTCGGGTGATTTATGGGACCCCTTGACAGTTCGCTTTGAATAAGATTTTTCTAGCAAGGCCCAACATTGGTTTTACCATTTGCCTCACCTATGCCCTTTTTCCCTTGGGTTTCGGAGCCCGAGGGTCATCTTTATTTTAGCCCCGGGCGGTGCTCCTTCGAGTGTTGGTCCGAACCGAGCAACTGCTTGGGCCACCACGGGCAACTCGAGGTTGGTTTTACTCGTAGCTTGACTTATCCGGTGTGCCACGAGACCGAGATGCGTGCAACTCCTATCGGGATTTGTCGGCACATCCGGGCGGCTTTGCTGGTCTTGTTTTATTCTTGTCGAAATGTCTTGTAGCCGGATTCGAGACTGATCGGGTCTTCCGGGAGAAGGAATATCCTTCATTGATCGCGAGAGCTTATCATGGGCTAAGTTGGGACACCCTGCAGGTATAAACTTTGAAAGCCGTGCCCGCGGTTATGTGGCAGATGGGAATTTGTTAATGTCCGGTTGTAGAAAACCCGAAGTTGATCTCAACTAAAATACACCAACCGTGTGCGTAACCGTGAGTGTCTCTTTTCGGGGTTGATCGAGAGGAGAACACGGTTTCTGGGTTATGTCTGACGTAAGTAGGAGTTCAGGATCACTTCTTGATCATTACTAGTTGATGACCGTTCCTTTGTTTCTCTTCTCGCTCTCATTTGCGTAAGTTAGCCACCATATATGCTTAGTCGCCGCTGCAACCTCACCACTTTACCCCTTCCTTTCCCTTTAAGCTTTGCTAGTCTTGATACCCATGGTAATGGGATTGCTGAGTCCTCGTGACTCACAGATTACTACACCACCAGTTGCGAGTGCAGGTTTGCGATGATCTTGGCGCGAGAGCGATGTTTGCTTGTATTGGAGTTCTTCTTACGCTTCTTCTTTGATCGGGGATAGATTCGGTGTCGGCAGCTGGGCTAGCAGGGTGGATGTCGTTTGAGTTTACATTTATGTTTCATCCGTAGTCGGATGTTGATCTTATATATGATGTTGATGTATTCTTGTGGCATTTGTGCCTTATGTATGTATCCCCACTATTATGTAATGTTGATGTAATGATATCCACCTTGCAAAAGCGTTTCAATATGCGGGTCTATCCTTGGTGGGACCGTCGAGTTCCTTTTGGATAGGGTCGCATATTGGGCGTGACACCAGGGGTAATACTCGAAGGTAGATCATAATAGAGGTTGGGCGGGCATATTGATCTGTAGAAGACAAGTGCTTTAACTTGTCCGAGAAATGGATCAAAGAAGAACAATCATGGCCGGAACCTATGATATCTACATGGTGGACACCCCCAAGGACGGCGATGGCACTCCCAATCAGGACCAAGACGAGCCCGAAGATGAGCCGCCCAAGCGTCTAAAACAACACCATCGACCAATGCCATGTCGAAGCCATGCGAGCAACATGGACTCCGCGAACAACGACAACACGAATAATACGGATGACCTCGCCGGATCCGCAGCTAACGAACATCATCAGGTTGACCTCGCGGAGCAGGAGGACCCGTTCAACCCATACCCGCTAGACCAGGAGAAATTTAAACAGAAGCTTCTAGCCACCGCCCGCAGTCTAAAGAAACAAAGACGGAGAATCAAGGCCAAACAAGACACCCTCAACGATTGATGGACAAAAGTCCTACCGGCCTAAGAAGGGTACGGACACGAACAACCAATCAAAAGTTATCCCAAGCAAAGATTGCTGCCAGAATTTGACGACGAGGCCGTAGAGCCCACACGTCCGACATACACACGCGTCGAACAGCCCGACCGCCCCCCTAGAGGGCGGGATAGGGAAGCTGACAAGGTCGAGCACCCCGCTGCCCCACCTCGCCGTTACGACAAAGTACAGCCCACCTAGGAGTACGACCTCCGCCATGACCTAGATGCTCGAGGAGGCCGTACTAGGTCCATCTACAGACCCAGAGAAAATCCCACACTAAAGGGGAAGGATATTACGGTTGGTCGAACGGAAACACTAGAGTCCGGGACCAGCTGCGGACTCGGATGTCCAAAGACCTCTGATGCGATGTAGCCCGAGTTCGGGGCGCCGCACGCCCCCTATGCTTCACATAGAGGATAATGCAACACCAATTCCCAGAAGGCTTCAAGCCTGTGAACATCGAACCATATGATAGAACCACCGAGCCGGCTGTATGGATAGAGGATTTCCTCCTCCACATTCACATGGCGCGAGGAGATGATCTCCACGCCATCAAACATCTACCACTAAAGCTTAAAGGACCAACTCGACACTGGTTGAACAGCCTTCCCAAAGACTCTATAGGTTGTTGGGAAGAGCTTGAGGGCGCTTTTCGAGCAAACTTTCAGGGCACCTCTGTCCGGCCTCCGGACACGGACGACCTAAACCGCATCACACAACAGCCCGGAGAATCTGCCCGGCAGTTTTGGAACCGATTCCTGACCAAGAAGAACCAGATCGTCGACTGTCCGGATGCCGAAGCCTTGGCCGCTTTCAAGCATAACGTGAAGGACGAATGGCTCGTAAGATAGCTCGGCTAGGACAAACCAAGAACTATGGCAGCCCTTACTTCTCTCATGACCCACTTTTGTGCGGGCGAAGACAGTTGGCTAGGTCGTAAAAACACCAATCCTGACACACCTGGTACCTTCGAGGTTCGGGACGCTAATGGAAAGCTGTGACGTAGCAATAATAAATGTCGCCACAAGGACGGCAAAGGCCAGGATACAACAGCAAATGCTGGGTTCAGAAACCCGAAGTCCGGACACCAAAATAAGGCCCCTAAAGGCAACGACGATGGCCCATCCAGACTAGAAATAATTCTGGATAGGACCTGCCAGATCCACGGCATGCTAGAAAAGCTCGCTAACCACTCCAACTGTAAGTGTTGGGTAATAAAGCAGGCCGGCAAGCTCACAGCCGAAGACTCGAGCAAAAGCCCATGAAGTAAGGACGATGATGAGCCCCGCAGACCAAATAGTGGAGGCCAGAAATCCTTCCCTTTCGAGGTCAAGATGGTAAACATGATCTACGCAACCCACATACCAAATAAGGAGAGGAAGCGAGCACTGCGAAACGTATATTCCGTCGAGCCCGTAGCGTCGAAGTTCAACCCATGGTCAGCCTACCCGATCACTTTCGATCGCAGGGATCACCCGACCGACATACGCCACGGAGGATCCGCAGCCTTAGTACTCGACCCCATCATTGATGGATTCCACCTCACCAGAGTCCTAATGGACGGAGGCAGTAGCCTCAATCTGATATACGAAGACACGGTGAGGAAGATGGGGATCGACCCATCAAGGATCAAACCCAGTAACAGCACCTTCAAGGGGGTCATTCCGGGAGTGGAGGCCCACTGAACGAGAACTGTGATGCTAGAAGTAGTGTTCAGCTCTTCGGCACTAAAGCGATGACTTGATCTTCGACATTGCACCTTTCCGCGCCGGCTATTACGCCTTCCTCGGCTGATCGACATTCACTAAATTCAATGTCGTCCCGCATTACGCATACCTCAAGTTGAAGATGCCCGGTCCCAAACCGGCCCATACAGGTCCTGTTACCGGCCCGCCGTAAAGGCCGGCGAGAATAGTAAACGGGCCCGAACCCGCTCCCCGTCATGGGAACCCTCATGCATTCACCGCAAATAGGGATGCGTGCCCCACGGCACGCCCACATTCTTTGCACTCCACGTGCCTCGTCAGCACAATTTCGCACTCAAAATACCATGGGAAGTCGTGAGGCATATATCAATAAATCTGAAGCATGTGTTTAGCTAACCCGAACTTCAGCATTACCTTGTCTTCGGACGACCCGGGGGCCAATTCTGAACCCCCCAAGCATAAAGCTTCATTGGCAGGATCCTCGCCCCTCAAGGTTTCATCGAAGGTCCTAACTCCCACTTCTCAAAAGCAAAGGCGCAGACATGCAGCAGGGCACAATAGAGGCTTCGACTCACGCATCAAGGCCCCGCGTAAACCTTTACTCTGTTTTCTTTCTTTTTCAATAGATGTCTTGGCAGTTTGAATTATACGGTTAGACGTCTTGAGCCTATGAAGTATAATAAACACCCTTTATGGTATTCGGATATCCGCATATTGCAATTGTCTCCTTCCTTCCCGACCCCCCCCCCTCGCTCTTTGAATAGCCCAGCAGGGCGATATAATTCACCCTCTAAGAGCTTGATTACTCATCAGCTCCTTGTACCAAGTCCGACACCGCTTCCCGCGGAGTGTTCGGCGTCTCGGATATTGCACTATATGCATCAGTCCCGAACTATATCTCGGGTCAATAGTTGGGTTGCCCTGCTCCTATGCTTGTGTGACACCCCCGATTCAATCGTACACTAATCATACACACAAACGTGTACGATCAAGATCAGGGACTCACAGGAAGATATCACAACACAACTCTTAAAATAAAATAAGTCATACAACCATCATAATACAAGCCGGGGGCCTCGAGGGCTCGAATACAAGTGCTCGATCATAGGCAGTCAGTGGAAGCAACAATATCTGATCTACGACATAAGTTAAACAAGTTTGCCTTAAGAAGGCTAGCACAAGCTGGGATCTGGATCGAAAGAGGCGGGGCCTCCTGCAGGATCCTCCTAACTACTCACAGTGGTCGTCGGTGGGCTGCTGCGTAGTAGTAGGCACCTCCGGGGTAGTAGTCGTCATCGGCGGTGGCGTCGCTCCTGGGCTCCATCGTGTGGTTGCAGCAATCGTGTAAAGAAAGGGGAAAGGGGAACAAGGCAACCGTGAGTACTCATCCAAAGTACTGCAAGCAAGAAGCTACACTACATATGCATGGATATATGTGTAAAGGGCCATATCGATGGACTGAATCAGAATGCCGAGAATAAGAGGGGATAGCTAATCCTGTCAAGACTACGCTTCAGCAGCCTCCGCCTTGCAGCATGTAGCGAGAGTAGTCAAGTCCTCCAAGTAGCATCACATAGCAATAATCCTACCCGCGATCCCTCCTCGTAACCACGAGAGAGCGACCATCGGGTTGTATCCGCACTTGGAAGGGTGTGTTTTATTAAGTATCCGATTCTAGTTGTCATAAGGTCAAGGTACAACTCAAGTCGTCACATTACGAAGATCACGGCTATTCAATAGATTAACTTCCTGCAGGGTGCACCACATAACCCAACACGCTTGATCCCATTTGGCTGGACACACTTTCACGGGTCATGCCCGCCGCGGAAGATCAACACGTCGCAGCCCACCTAGGCTCAACAGAGAGTCGACCGCGGGTCTAAACCTAAGCGCCGCGAAGTGCAGGCCCATCGCCCAATGCACACTGCATGTTGCGTGGCGGCCGGAAGCGAACTAGCCCCTTAATACAAGAGCGGGCCTACGTTCCAATCCGGCGCGCCACTCGATCGGCGACGTCACGAAGTGCCGGCTGATACCACGACGCCGGGATACCCATAACTACTCCCGCGTAGATGGTTAGTGCGTATAGACCAAATGGCCAGACTCAGATCAAATACCAAGATCTCGTTAAGCATGTTAAGTATCCGCGAACGCCGAACAGGACCAGGCCCACCTCCCTCCTAGGCGGTCTCAACCTGCCCTATCGCTCCGTCACAAAGATCCACTCGTGGGTGCTCCAAAAGCCGACCCGACTTTAGTCACCACATGTATCATGTATAATTATATAGTATATACTCGTGATCACCTCCCGAGTGATCACGGCCCGATAGTATAGCACAGCAGACGGACAAGAAAGTAGGACCACAGATGGAATACTAGCATCCTATACTAAGCAGTAGGATAGCAGGTAAAGGTAACAACAGTAGTAGCAAGGACAGGCTATGCATCAGGATAGGTATAACAGAATGCAGTAACATGCTACACTACTCTAATGCAAGAAGTATAGAGAAGAGTAGGCGATATCTGGTGATCAAAGGGGGGGCTTGCCTGGTTTCTCTGGCAAGGAGGGGTCGTCAACACCGTAGTCGTACTGGGCAGCAGCGGCGTCGGTCTCGGTGTCTAGCGGAAGAAGAGGGGTAAGAAACTATGAATACAATGCAAACAGATGCATAACGATGCATGACAAAGCAATGTGTGATGCGAGGCATGCCCTAACGCGGTATGAGGTGATACCGGTGAAGGGGGGAAACATCCGGGAAAGTATCCCCGGTGTTTCGTGTTTTCGGACAAAGGAGCCGGAGGGGGAAAGTTGCGAGTTCGATAGGTTAGGGGGTGTGGCGGACGAACGGGTTGCGTACCCGGAATCGTCTCGTCGTTCTGAGCAACTTTCATGTACAAAGTATTTTCATCCGAGTTATGGATTAAAAGATATGATTTTCTAAAGATTTTATTAATTTCTATAATTTAATTAATTATTTAAATCCAACATTATCTAGAATAGTAAATGATGACATCAGCATGACATCGAGTGATGTCGTGATCAGCGTTGACCATTGACCTGGTCAACTGACGTGTGGTTCGATGGGACCCACTGTCATTCTCTATTTAGGTTAATTAGGGTTTAGGTTAACTAGTTAGCTTAATTAGCTGTTTAGTTTAATTAACCGAATTAATTAAGTCTATTAATTAGTTAATTAATTAATTAATTTCATTATTTATTTTATTATTATTATTATTATTATTATTATTATTATTATTAATTCCTTTTTAAAATTAAAACATTATGGGCGTGGGCCCTCGTGTCATCGACCCATGGCCTTAGCGAGTCTTTGGCCTTCTTGAGTAGCGTCTTGTTGTCAGTCATAGGGCGGGCGCTGAACGGGCGCGGCAAGGCGGAGGGGCAGCACTTAAACCACAGCGAGGCAGGGCGAGCTAGCGAGGAGGAGAGGTCGCAGGAGGCGGCGGTCAGGGGCATTAGGCGAGGTCATGGCCTCATGAGAGGCAGCCAAGCGGGGTGAAGCGCGATCACGCGGCGACGTCACGTGGGCAGCGCATGGGCACAGGAGGAGGAGGGCAGAGGTGAGGCGACCAGGGGAGAGAGGCGCGGCGACATGGGCGCCAGAGCCGGATCCAGACATGGGGATCGAGAACCGGGGCGAGGCCCGTCGCGTGAGGGGGCGCGGCCGTGCGTGGCGTCGCGTCTGGCGCGCGGCTTTGAAGCGTCTGAGGCATGGCTGTGGCAGCGTGGGCGCGTATCTTGAGCGGCGCTGGGCGTGCCGAGCGCTTGACGGCGGCACGACGCAGCAGAGCGAGCGAGGGAGAGAGGAGAGGTCGGGGCTCACTAGGGGAGTAGGGAGCAGGCGGTGTGCTCGGGAAGGTCGAGGAGGACGATGGGGACGGCGCGGAGGAAGGAGTCCGCGAGTGGCGGCGAGCTCGAGGCGGCGTCGGGGAGGCGGCGTCGTGGTGACCTCCTCCTCTCGATCCGATCAATCGGGGAAGAGGGGGGTGAGATATTTTCGGGGAATGGGGGTGTCGGTGGTGGTGGGAGGTGGGGGTTATGGGGAGGCGGCTGGGCCAAGGGGATTTAGGCTGGCTGGCGGTCGTGGCCCGATTGGGCGGTGGCTCTTGGGCGGAGCCCAGGGGTTCTTCCTTTGTTTTGTTTTAGTTTTGTTTTCTTTTCTTTTATTTATTTACTTTTTCCTGTTTTAAATCAGTTTAAATTATTTAGACATTTTCTAAAAATGTGTTTACTTCACCACAATTACCTTTGTAATAGTTGACAACCACCGAACATTTTAGTCTTAATTTTTGGAAACTTTTATTGTTATCATTAATTTGAATTTGAATTTCAAACGGTTCCGAATTATTGCGAGGATAGCAACAGTAACCGAGGTGTCATGGCACGATTAGCGTGGGATTACTGTAGCATGATTATCTGGGCGTTACAAATCTCCTCCACTACAAGAAATCTCGTCCCGAGATTTAGGAGGTAGAAGAAGCAGTCTTGAGGTATTCATCACGCAGCCATCCTCGCGTTCCCGGTGGCTTCATCTTCAGAATGGTGCGACCACTAGACTTTGAGGAACTTGATCGCCTTCTGGCGTGTGCGGCATTCAGCTTGGTCGAGAATGCGGACCGGATGCTCTTTATAGGAGAGGTCCTATTGCAATTCGAGCACTTCATGGTCCTTTGCTCGGATTGGGTCCTTGAAGCGGCGTCGGAGTTGTGGCACGTGGAACACATCATGAACTCGAGAAAGGTTTGGCGGAAGTTCCAGTTGATATGCCACTTTTCCGCCTTTCGAGAATAGTGAATGGGCCAATATAGCGAGGAGCTAGTTTGCCCTTGATCCGGCGGTGAGCACCCTTCATTAGTGTAACTTCGAAGGTAAGCCTTTTCGCCAAGTTGATAGACCATGTCTTTATGATGACGGTCATAATTACTCTTTTAGCGTGGTGAGCAGTCTTGAGATTCTCGTGAATAATGCGGACTTGTTCTTGGCATGTTGGATAATATCCGGACGAAGAGTGGGCGTTCCCGATTTCGACCAGTTCGGAGGGTTCGTCACTTTCGTCCATATAACACTTCAAGGGGCCATCTTGAGACTAAGCAGATAGCTATTATTATAAGAGAACTCAGCATACGGGAGAGATTCCTCCCATTTCTTGCGAAGGAAATAACACAAGCTCGAAGCATGTCTTGAGAACTTGGTTGACACGTTCAACTTGCCCTTGTATTTGCGGATGAAACACAATCTTGAAAGATAAGTGAGTCCCCATAGCTTCTTGGAAACTTGCGAGAATCTTGAAGTGAATAAGCTGCCACGGTCCGGCGATAACCAAATGGAATACCGTGAAGTGAAACAATTCGGACATGTAGAGAGTTGCAAGCTGACTAGCGATGATCGTTTCTTTGACCGCGGAAAATGTGCAACTTTAGAAAGCCGATCAATGGCGACAAGAATAGCATCATTACCTTTCTGCGACTTGAAATCAAGTGGCGAAGTCCATTTCAACATGGTCCCATTTCCATTCAGGAATAGAGATAGGTTGCAGAGTACCAGCAGGCCTTTGATGTTCTGCTTTGATACGGCGGCAAACATCACATTCAGCAACATAACGAGCGATGTCTTGCTTCATGTTAGACCACGAAATCTTTGACGAATGTCTGGTACATCTTTGTACTACCGGGATGGATACATAGAGCGTATCATGAGCTTCTTTCATAACCTCTGAGTCATGTTCAGGTTTTCCTTCTTACGGCACCACTAGGCGGCCTTTGAAGTACAAGGCGCCATCATCGATAATAGTGAAGAATGAGGGCTTTCCTTCTTTGAGGTCGCGCTTAATCTTGTGGACTTGAGTCATATCCTGTATTGTCTTGATGGAGCTCACGAGATCGGGTTCAACAACCAGGGTATAGAGGAACCACAGGAAACAACACGGAGATTCATC
Source organism: Aegilops longissima (assembly GCA_021605205.1). NCBI lineage: Eukaryota > Viridiplantae > Streptophyta > Magnoliopsida > Poales > Poaceae > Aegilops > Aegilops longissima. Next base: position 335,339,970 of record CM038681.1, on the reverse strand, counting down.
TTGCGAGACTCCTCGGGAGGGGGCGAGTGCACCGGAGGAACAATATGGAGGTTCAGCCTTCAGAATTCTTCAACAGTGAGGCTGAACTTTGTGAACATGGAGGTGGTTGCGATAAGACTTGCGGCTCAAGGCATCAGCCATTACATTAGCCTTGCACGGTGTATAGGAAATACCCAAGTCAAAGTGCGCAATAGTCTCCATCCATCTCTGTGACGGAGGTTCAGGTCGGCTGAGTAAGCAGATACTTCAGACTTTGGTGGTCGGTGAAGATCTCTAGCGATTACCGAGAAGGTAATGTCGCCCTTTGCTTGATGCATGAATGACAGCAACAAGTTCGAGGTCGTGAACTGGGTAGTTCTCTTCATGAGGCGCAATTGCCGAGAGGCATAAGCAACAACTTTGCGCTCTTGCATTAGGACACAGCCTAATCCTTGGCGGAAGCGTCGCGATAAATGTGAAGTCCTTCTTAGTATCAGTGGAGCTAATCTTTGGGCAGAAGTCAACTTGTCTTTGAGTGCACAAACTTTCTGACATTTATCATCCATTGGAACTTGGCGCCTTATACAGCAGTTAGTCGAGGCACGGCAATCTTGGAGAAGTTCTCGGCGAATCGGCGGCAATAGTGGCGAGACCGAAAAAACTTCGACTTGCTTAACGTTCTTGGAGGTCAATCGAGAATAACTTGAACTCGTTCGGGCTTGACGGCAATACCATCCTTAGAGATGACATGCCCAAGATAGGTTACTTGAGAAGCGAATTCACATTTGGAGAACTTGGCATAAAGTTGATGCTCTCGTAGCTTTTCCGGCACAAGGCGAAGATGTTTAGCATGTTCTTCTTCGTTCTTAGAAAATACCAGGATATCATCCAGATAAACCATGACGAACTTGTCGAGGTAATCCATGAATATATAGTTCATCAGTCGAGAGAAGGTGGCTGGAGCATTGGTTAAGCCGAAAGACATGACGGTGTACTCGTATGAACCATAACGAGTCACAAAGGCGGTCTTTGGGATATCCTGTTCACGAACATGGATCTGGTGGTAACCCAACCTCAAGTCGAGTTTAGAGAACACTGATGAACCAGCCAGTTGATCATAAAGATCATTGATCCGAGGAAGAGGATACTTATTCGAATGGTAGCTTGGTTTATGGGGCGGTAGTCTTGGACCAATCGGTTTGTCCCATCCTTCTTCTTGACAAAGAGAGAAGGTGCTCCCCAAGGAGAGCAACTTGGGCGAATGAAACCACTTCGAAGAGACTTGTCGATTTCCTCCTTAAGCTCAAGGAGTTCATGTGGCGGCATCTTGTAGGGTCGCTTGGCTATAGGAGTGGTGCCTGGCTTCAAGTCGATAACGAATTCGACAGCTCTAGCAGGCGGAATCCCTGGGAGTTCTTCAGGAAAGACGTCTAGGAATTCACGCACGACGGGAATGTTTTCAATACCCTCGAGTGGTGCGGCGTTCAATGCATTTAATGCATAGAGCCTTACCTCGGCATTCTGAACCAGACGAGCATTGTAGCTTATTATTTCATCGAAGGGTGTAGCGGATGGGCGGTCTTGGTGGCATAAGCGATAGAAGCGATATCGCCTTCAACCAATCCATTCGATATGAGGTCAATATAGGAAGACTTGAGAATAATGGGAGGCGCGAAATTCCAACCCTTGATTTTCACGAGGGACGTCGATGCCAACCATGGAGGTCGACATTATCCCGGGGGTTTTACCACTACCGAAGTGTTCATCTGCTCACATTTAACGTCGTGCTTGTATGCAAAATCTTGACATGAATGAATGTGATGCACTGTATCAAATAAAGCGGATGATGGTACTGAATTTACGAGTGTACCCATCACGATGCGAGCTGGTCTTGAGCTTCGTTCGGATCAATGTGGTTGGCATGAACACGACCATAAGACTTGGCGCTGCTGTTGCGGGGCTGGTTGCTTCCACGGCCGATTCGGGAAGTGCCGATTGATTCGATTCGATTGCAATCCCTAGAGCGGTGACCTGGTTGACCACACTTGTAGCACAAACCATTATTGGGAGTGGGAGCAGGGCTTGGGGTGGTGGAGCTGGAAGCCTTGGCTGCCTAGTTGGAGGAGTAGGTAGGCGAGGTGCAGCATAGCTTTGCCTTAGGGCAGGTGCGATTGGCTGGTACATCTGTTGGGAATCCATATCTTGCGCTTCCTGCGAGGCGGGCCCGAAGATGAGCCCGTGTCGCAGTTCGCGCTGTTAGAAACTCTGGTATTCCTGCGGACCAGTTTCGACATTGATAGCTTTGTTCACCAAGGTGGCGAAATCAGCAAAGTCGTGCACTAGAAGTGCGAGCTTGATGTCGACTTGAAGGCCGTCACGGAACTTCTCATGTCTCGTGCATCGGTTGCAATGTCCTCTTTAGCATAGCGAGACAAGTCGAAACTCTGTGATAAGCTTCAACGGTCTTGTTGCCTTGGGTGAGGTTGCGGAACTCACGCTTCTTCGGTCCATGACTCCTTGAGGATGAAGCGGGCACGGAAAGCAACTTGGAAGTCGGCGGTGATGATTGTTCCAAGCTGGCGGAACGCATGTGGCTGTCCCACCATTGAGTTCGGGTCCCTTGAGAAGAAGGAAGCAAAGGTGACATAGCTGGCGGGGCTACATCGTGAGAATCCATCTCGTAGGTGATGTCACGGGCGATCATCGACATCCGGCGGCTGAGTTGAGCTGCGGTACAGTTGGGTTCGAGCGCATGAAATCCTGCGGAGATTCTTGTGTTTGGCTCTTTGGTTCATATTGGGGCGAGAAGCGAGCCATCATGTTTCCATGGTGGCGATTCATCTCAAGTTGTTGGATCATACCAGCCATGTACTCGGCGGTGGTGGGAAGTTGCCACCACGACCACGACCACTGGTCTAACCATCCTGCTAATATAACGAGGGTAGTTCAGCATTTGAGAAATTTTGCAAAGGACAAGAATCATTCATGATGAAACATGCATAATGAAAGCAACCGACGAAACTACATAGTAGTCGGCATATCTTACAAAGGGATCATGCATAGAGTTCGGTACCACGAGTTGATTACATAGACTAAGACATCATAGGCGACACGCAGGCTCATGATGAATGCATCTAACACTTAACAAGCAAGCCTACATCAGGTCCCAGCGATGCTGCGGAGGTAGCTGTAGCCTAAAAAGCTGGTAGTGTGGCGCGGATAGTCCTCCACGTCGGTGACACAGGGGCCGCGGATACTCAGTGCGAACCCGGCCTTCGAGGTGGTAGAAGAGGGCCAAGTCGGGAGAGTATCCTCCACATCGGCCATCCGACACCACAGGGCATCACGGTCTGGCTGGGTAGATCGCGAGAATCGGCAGCTCTCTGGATCGGACAAAGGGTGCAGCAGCGTCGAGCCGCAGTAAAGGTGCCGACGGGTGGTGTACAACTTCGTGGCGAAAGAGCTCGGTTAGCTCGATCCAGCCCATCAACATGCGAGAACAAAGTTACGATGGTAGAAGGGCTCTCGGGTGGCGATGGAGTAGGCAGCGATGTAGTAACCCTCCGCACCAACATCGGATGCGATAGCAATGTGCACGAAGGGAGGTGTCCAACTCCGATACTCTCCACGAAGGCGGGTAAGAGCAGCATAAGAAGCATCGTGGACTGCCATATCGATAGTCACCCCAACACCATATGCGGTGTGCAGCCGATGAGTGGAGTCATACTCCGAGTAGAGGTGGGCGATGGCACGATCTGCTCTGGTTAAAGTCTGGTACTCCTCGAGAGGCGGTGTACTCGGGTGCCGCGATAACCCGATAGGTCATCATCTCAGCTAGCACGCGAGTGATCCCGAGCACCAATGGCCGTCGTGTGGCGGACGACCTACCTCGTGGGTTCCATCTAAAACAAAGATGTTTCAAAGGAGTCAATGACGGTGTGGAAATTGATCAAAATACAATTCAAGGAATAACTATGGCTTTATCCAACTTTGGGGTGAATGTGGTCACGGGATCCTAGTGTTAGTTAGTAAATTCGTTTAACCCGAGTAGAAGAGTTGAGTCCCAGAGTAAAGGTCGGGAGTAAAAGATCCTAGTACCACCCGATGGCGGCGTGGGCTCGTAAGGCACACAGCCAAGTTAGTAAAGTTTTTGCAATGTCTAGACTCGACTTGGCCAAGGAGTGTGGAAGGGGATTCCTACAGGCGATCGGCTCGATACCAACTTGTGACGCCCCGATTCAATCGTACACTAATCATACTGCATAGCGTGTGCGATCAAGATCGAGGACTCACGGGAAGATATCACAACACAACTCTAAAAATAAAATAAGTCATACAAGCATCATAATACAAGCCGGGGGCCTCGAGGGCTCGAATACAAGTGCTCGATCATAGGCGAGTCGTGAAGCAACAATATCTGATGCAGACATAAGTTAAACAAGTTTGCCTTAAGAAGGCTAGCACAAAGCGGGATCTGATTGAAAGAAGCGCGGGCCTCCCGCACAGGATCCTCCTAACTACTCACAGTGGTCGTCGGTGGGCTGCACGTAGTAGTAGGCACCTCCGAGGTAGTAGTCGTCATCGGCAGTGGCGTCGCTCTGGGCTCCATCGTGCAGTTGCGACAATCGGGTAAAGAAAGGGGGAAAGGGGAACAAGGCAAGCTGTGAGTACTCATCCAAAGTACTACTAAACAAGGAGCTACACTACATATGCATGGATATATGTGTAAGGGCCATATCGGTGGGTGAGCTGCGAATGCGAGAATAAGAGGGGATAGCTAATCATGTCGAAGACTACGCTTACAGCAGCCTCCGCCTTGCAGCATGTAGCAGTGGTAGAAGTCCTCCAAGTAGCATCACATAGCAATAATCCTACCGCGATCCCTCCTCATAACCACGAGAGAGGCGACCACGGGTTATATCAGCACTTGGAAGGTGTGTTTTATTAAGTATCCGGTTCTAGTTGTCATAAGGTCAAGGTACAACTCAAGTCGTCACATTCAAGATCACGGCTATTCGAATAGATTAACTTCCCTGCGGGTGCACCACATAACCCAACACGCTTTATCCCATTTGGCGGACACACTTTCTGGGTCATGCCCGGCGCGGAAGATCAACACGTCGCAGCCCACCTAGGCTCAACAGAGAGTCAGACCGCCGGTCTAAACCTAAGCGCCGAAGTGCAGGCCCATCGCCCAATGAACACACCTTGCGTTCGTGGGCCGCGGAGCGAAACTAGCCCCTTAATACAAGAAGCGAGCCTACGTTCCAATCCGGCGCAGCGCCGCCGCTTCGATCGGCGGCGTCACGAAGTGCCGGTGATACCACGCGGCGGGATACCCATAACTACTCCAGCGTAGATGGTTAGTGCGTATAGACCAAATGGCGGACTCGGATCAAATACCAAGATCTCGTTAAGCGTGTTAAGTATCCATGAACACCGAATAGGGCCAGGCCCACCTCTCTCCTAAGCGGTCTCAACCTGCCCTATCGCTCCGTCACAAAGATCCACTCATGGGTGCTCCACAAGCCGACCGACTTTAGTCACCACATGTATCATGTATAAGTATATAGCATATACCGTGATCACCTCCCGAGTGATCACGGCCCGATAATATAGCACAGAGACGGACAAGAATGTAGGGCCACAGATGGAATACTAGCATCCTATACTAAGCGATAGGATAGCGGTAAAAGGTAACAACTTGATGGTAGCAAGGACGGGCTATGCATCGGGATAGGTATAACGAAAGCGGTAACATGCTACACTACTCTAATGCAAGCGATATAGAGAAGAGTAGGAGATATCTGGTGATTAAAGGGGCGTGCTGGTTTCTCTACAGCAAGGAGGGTTCGTCAACACCGTAGTCGTCTTGGGCAGCAATGGCGTCGGTCTCGGTGTCTAGCGGAAGAAGAGGGAAGAAACAATGAATACAATGCAAGCGGATGCATAACGATGCATGACAAAGCAATGTGTGATGCGGGCGTGCCCTAACAGCGGTATGAGGTGATCTGGGTGAAGAGGGAAACATCAGGGAAAGTATCCCCGGTGTTTCGTGTTTTCGGACAAAGGAGCCGGAGGGGGAAAGTTGCGAGTTCGATAGGTTAGGGGGTGTGGAGGACGAACGGGTTGCCTATCCGGAATCGTCTCGTCGTTCCGAGAAACTTTCATGTACAAAGTATTTTCATCCGAGTTACGGATTAAAAGATATGATTTTCTAAAGATTTTATTAATTTCTGTAATTTAATTAATTATTTAAATCAACATTATCGAGAATAGTAAATGATGACGTCGGCATGACATCGAGTGATGTCGTGATCAACGTTGACCATTGACCTGGTCAACTGGCGTGTGGGTCGATGGGACCCACATGTCATTCTCTATTTAGGTTAATTAGGGTTTAGGTTAATTAGTTAGCAATTAACTGTTTAGTTTAATTAACGAAATTAATTAAGTCTATTAATTAGTTAATTAATTAATTAATTTCATTATTTATTATTATTATTATTAATTCCTTTTTAAATTAAAAGCGTTATGGGCGTGGGCCCTCGTGTCCTGACCCATGGCCTTAGCGGTCTTGGCGCTAACTTGATCGCGTCTTGTTGTCAGTCCACAGGCTGGCCGCAGGCAATGGCTGGCGCCGAGCGCTGCTGACCAGGCGCGAGGAGCATGACCACAGCCAAGCCAGCCGGCGAGCTAGCGGGAGGAGAGGTCGCGAGGCGGCGATCAGGGGGCACTAGGCGAGTCATGGCCTCATGAAGGTGGAGGCGGCCAAGCGGGGTCAGGCGCAGTCACTGCAGCTGACGTCACGAGGATGGCGCGACAGGCACGGAGGAGGAGAGGCGAGGTGAGGCGACCGGGGAGAGGCGCGGCGACCCATGAAGCGCCGGCCTTGAACCGCAGTGAGCGTCGAAACAGGACAAAACCCGTGCGTGGAAGCGGCGCGTGCATGGCGTCGTCGTCTGAAAGCGGCTTTGGCGTCGTCTGAGGGCAGGGCTGTGGCAGCGTAAGCGCGTCTTGGCGCCCGCGAAATCGTGAGCGTCTTGGGCGCGCGAAGCGCGAGCACGGCGCGGTGAGCGAGCGAGGAGAGAGGAGAGGTCGGGGCTCACTAGGGGAGTCAGAGCAGGCGGTGTGCTCGGGAAGGTCGAGGAGGACGATGGGGACGGCCTTGGAGGAAGGAGTCCGGCGAGGTGGCGGCGAGCTCGGGCGGCGTCGAAGCGAGCATCGTCGGTGACCTCCTCCTCTCGATCGATCAATCGGGGAGAGAGGGGGTGAGATATTTTCGGGGAATGGGGTGTCGGTGGTGGTGGGAGGAGTGGGGGTTATGGGGAGGCCGGCTGGGCCAAGGGGATTTGGGCGGCTGGCGGTCGTGTGATTGGGCGGTGGCTCTTGGGCGAGCCCCAGGGGGTTTCTTCCTTTTGTTTTGTTTTAGTTTTGTTTTGTTTTCTTTTATTTATTTACTTTTTCCTGTTTTAAATCAGTTTAAATTATTTAGACATTTTCTAAAAATGTGTTTACTGCACCACAATTACCTTTGTAATAGTTGACAACCACCGAACATTTTAGTCTTAATTTTTTGGAACTTTTATTGTTATCATTAATTTGATTTTGAATTTCGAACGGTTCCGAATTATTGCGAGGATAGCAACAGTAACCGAGGTGTCATGGCACGATTAGCGTGGGATTACTGTAGCATGATTATCCGGGCGTTACAGCTTGCCCCTGATGTTCCGCTCATTCGGCTAAGAGGGCAAAGGGAGAATCCCTGCGATTGTACTTCTGGCTAGCCCGTTTAAGTACCTCGGGAGGAGAAAGCTGAGAACTGACTGTCATAGTAAGCGCGAACTGGTCGGCGATCCGATGACATGGTTTGACTCTAAAAAATTGTTGGTGATTTCACTATGTCACATGAAGGGTTCATCTTAACATAGACCATGTGATCGGAATGGACATGTATTGGCCCCCCAAGTATGTCACCGACTAGCCCCCGCAATCAAGCTCCTAAGGCCAAGTGAAAGCAATAAAATTGAATAGTCTGATTGCCTAGTTTGGCTCACGCACTACCGCTTCCGTGTACCAAGACGTTGCCTAAGGGTAACAATGCAGCGACAAAACACCTTCGTGATATTCACTTGGGGGCAGAAGTCGACGACTCGTAGCTTTCAGAATAAACATATGGCCGCACAGGAGTCAAAATTAAATCATGACAACATGAAGTAAGTCAGGTGGATGCATCATAAATCATAAAGGTCCAATTGGTACAAATTTAACACGGCTATTCAAGCATTACATCTTTTGAACACTGGCCCTCTATCGCCCGCGCGCCATTTATCACCTGCGCAAAATACTGCTCAGGGCGGTGATGCTCCTTTCCTTGGGGTGGAGGACTAGTGGCCATGTCCATCGGATTGATCTTCGGCCAATGCACCATGGTCTCCGCAAACGCCAGCCTAGCTCCCTTGAGGCATGTTGACCGCTTCATGGCATCAATGCGGAGCGGCGCCTCCCGCAGCCTCTGCACAAGGCCGAAGTAGCCCCCAGGAATCGGCTCGGCCGGCCACAGATTGACACACAAATACTTCAGCACCAGTTCGGACATCCGATGCAGCTCCATCAGCTGTTTCATCTGGTTGCTAAGGAGGGGAGGATGCTCGGAGGCCGGAAACTACGACCAAAACAAGCGCTGCTCGAAGTCCTCCTCCTGAGTAGCATAATGCTCCACGGCGGCCGCCACATTCCTCGGAAGTTCAGCGAAGACGCCTGCAGAGCGCCAGAACCGCGTCAGCAAAGCGAATCTGTTGCCTCTGAACACACTCTGCGATAAGTATTTCTTACCATTTGCAATTTTCCCGACCCGGCGGAGCTTTTCTCGGACACCTAGTGCTTCGGTCCTTGCCTCCTGGAGCTCCATCTCCACCACAGACACCTGGGAGGGTCGTTTCTCCCGCTCCTTCTCAAGGACCTCCAGCTTCTTGATGGCATCCTGGAGCTCCACTTGCACCTCGGCTACTCGAGCCTCGTGCTGCTCGCCAGCGAGCTTGGCCTTCTCGAGCTCGACCACCACCATGCCAGCGGTCATTTTCTTTGTGACCGCCTCTGCCTCGGTTTTCTTCAGGGCCTCTCTCAAGCCCTCGACCTCGGTGGGGGCAGCTGCAAGATCATCATGATAAAATATTAGCATACAGTACGGATCGTCAATATCCGGCATCAAGCAAATACACATCTCATCAATGGGCTTACCTTGCGCCTCTTCAAGCCATTTGTTGACAAGTTCAAGCTCTTCATCGAAACGCTTGAGTTACGATCCATCTCCTTTAGTGCCATGGAATTGGCCGCCGCGACCCCGGAAGATGCCCGCGTCAGCAAAAGAAATGCCGACATTATTAATCGGCCTACTGAATTTGATCCTCTGCAGGCTTCTCCGAAGCCTTACAGAGTCTCGGGGGCTGTTATGTACACGGCCTACCCACACAAAAAATTATAACCGCTTTGTAAGATAGGAGCATTACTTGACTTACCTCAAAGCATGTTATCAGGCCTTGGACAGCGTCGTTCAGTCCAGAATGAATGGACCGAATACCCTGTATGACCGCACCCATAAGAGTGCGGTGTTCCTGATGATGGCAGAGTTGCTCACCAACTCCGACAGCGCGTCTGGCCAGCCCGTCGCCGCCCGAGTAGAGGTGTTCAACGCGGGCATCGGAACCTCAACACCTTCCTCACTGAAAGGAGGAATTGGCTCCCTCGAGGGCCTTGGGGGCTCGGGAGCTAGATGCTGTAGGGGTTCGGATGATTCGAATCCCCTCCCTGCGTCAGCGAGGAGGGATGCATCCCCCTGGTCTTCAACGACCAAGGCGTTGGCCTCGACCATGGTGGCATCGACCTCCTCCCCTGAGTTCGGAGGAGGAGGGGTCTTTCACGACAGCACCTCCCCAACCTCTTCGGGGATTGGAGGAGGTGCGGAACGTGAGCTACTATCCATAGATGTCCCCCTCCGAGGTTTCTTCGGCGGGGTGGCCATACAGAGGACTGCACCACCATGGAAAAATAATCAATCTATGTTCTACCAGGGACTACTACAGAATAAGGCAATTCAAAAGGCTGCGATATATACCTGGTAGCGTGGGGCTTGACCCTGGGCCCCTTCTTCGGGAGCTCCTTGGACCCTTCGGACTCATCGTCCGAGCAGTCATACACATGACCAACTTGGGCCGGCACCGCCTCTTCGGGGCCGAAGAAGGTTGAACCTCCTCGACGTCACTAGATGCCGCACTCTTCTTAGAGTGCGAGGAGGTGCTTTCCTCCTTGTCCTCATCCTCGTCCCCATCTTGTATGGATGAGGCCGCAGCGTCTCCGGACCGGTTGCCCGGCCTGGCCCTGCGATGGAGGCCCTCCCGGGCCTCCGGTACCACCATCTTCTTGGCCTTCTTGTCGGGCGCCCTGTAAGGCACCACGACCAACAACTTCTCTAGTTGTTCGAATCGGGGCCCCTCTGGCAGCGGCGCCGGGCCGCTGATCTTCTCGACCTTGGTGAGCCAGCCCTGCAAAATCCACAATAAAAGGTTCGAATCAAATCATATGATGCAAATGCCCGAACTTATATTAAGACAAGTACCGCTCACCTTCTTCGGAGGGTTCGCAGCGTCGAGGCCGATCTCCTCCCCTTGGACCGACCAGTCCTTCTGCGGCTTGAATAGCTAGCCCCACACTTTCTTGTGGGTCATGCCAAAGAGGTGCTACACAGTGGCCTGGTCTTCGGGGTTGTACTCCCACATTGGCTTGGCCCTCTCCTGGCAGGGGAGGAGTCGACGATGGTGCATGATCTGAATCATGTCCACTAGCTTTGCGCTGATCTCTATTACGCTGACGACGCGCTTCTGCACCGCCTTCAAATCGTCATCGGACCCCCAATCCGGGCTCTTGCTGATCCATGAGGCCAGCCTGGTAGGGGTCTGGATCTGAATGCGGGAGCCGCCGCCCAGCTGGCTCCCCGTGGCTCGGTGATATAGAACCATTCCTTTTGCCACATTCTGATGGTGTCGACAAATTGGCCCTTTGGCCACTGGACTCGCATCAGTTTGCTGATCATGGCCCCACCACCGTCCACCTCTTCGCTGCCGACTACCTTGGGCTTGCGTTGAACACCTTCAGCCACAGGCTGAAATGTGGCTTGACTCGGAGGAAGGCCTCGCAGAAGATAATAAAGGACGAGATGTGGAGAAGGGATTTGGGGGCTAGATCATGAAAATCTAGCCCGTAGAAGAACATCAACCCCCTCACAAAGGGGTGCAGGGGAAATCCAAGCCCCCTAAGGAAATGAGGGAGGAATACGACCCTTTCGCCCGGCTCGGGTGTAGGGATGATCTGGCCTCTTCGAGGGCACGATGGGTAATGTCGGCCGACAAATAGTCGGCCTGCTTCAGCTTCACGATATCGCCGTCGGTGACGGTGGAGGCCTCCCACTTCCCGTTGGCACCGGATCTGGCTATGGCTGGAGACGGAGTGGGATTTGCTGTGGAGATAGAGAAAAGGGGCGTTGGAGCTCTGAGGATCTGCGTGAGCGGAAGGTAGAAGAAGGCGTGGGATGCTGACTATAGTAGCACCCCGTTTATAGGCTGTTGACAAGCCAGGGGTTCCTTTTTCCACATCGTTGGCTTCTCCACTTCCCGATATGCCCGCAACGTTATGTGCGGGGAGGGGAATCGAAATCATTGATCATGTCCCTCGTAAGGCAGGACACGATCTCCACCTCGAGGAGACGTGCCAAACGTGGCCTCAGCCTCGAGTCGCGCTTCGAGAAATAGTGACTACTCAGCGTTATGGCCGAACGCGACTCTTCGAAAGAGAAAAAGTTGTCAGGCGAAGGCACTGTTTACAGTTGAGCGTTTTTTTTATTTTTTGCATTCATTGCTAAGGAAAACTGTCGTTTCAGATTCCGGACACCCCTTGGCTCCGAACATGAATGAAGCGAATCAGAGAACTCACCTCGCAAGCCAAATACTGTTAGGAGAGCAGATGCCAGACAAAAGCTTTGGCGTTGGAGGCAAGTTCGGGGACTACTGAGGGGGTCATGGACTAAGGGGTCCTCGGGGCGTCGACCCATTGAGTATGGGCCAGAATGGTGAAGTCGTATAGCAACAGGAGATCTATGAAGCCGTGGTGTGCCCTCCAAGTCAAGGATAGGCATGATCTCTTTATTCCTTACTATAAACTATCTCTGGTAACCCTAACCCAACCGGTGTCTATATAAACCGGGCGTTGTAGTCTTTAGGACTAGAGCTATATTCGTCACCTCATCACCTTAGGGTTTAGCTCATGCTGATCTCGAGGTAGATCTACTCTGTAAACCATACTATACGTCCAATATAATCAAGCAGGATGTAGGGTATAACCTCTTCGAGAGGGCCCGAACCTGGGTAAACATCGTGCTCATCGTCCCTTGTTTCCCATCGATCTCAAATCCACAGTTCGGGACCCCTACCCCGAGGTCTGCCGGTTTCGACACCGACAAGGGGGGGGGGGGAATATACTTGTACCAACAACCAAAAATACCCCACCCTAGAGAAGCTGGACAGAGTTCTTATGAGCTTTGACTGGGAAGATCTTTCCCTCTAGTCACTGTTTGCAAACTTGTGAGAGACATCTCAAACCAACTCCTTTGCTTTTGTCCTCGAATCCTGAGAAAACCACCCCCTTCATCATCGTGAATTTAGATTCAAACTTAGCTAGTTGAAAGAACTTAGCTAGTTGAAAAATGAGGATTTTTACCTTAAAGCTAAGAGCATATGGGAACAACTAGTTAATTTGAATGATACAATAGATGTCCTCAATATTAAATTGAAGCATATCAAAAAATACTTTAAAGGCTGGGGATCCCACTCCTTTGGCCATGCTAGAGAAAGGAAGAAAAGGATTAAAGAGGAGTTGGAAGAGATCGAGAAAGAAGAAGAATCTAGACCCCTTGATCCTGAGCTATATGAAAGGAGAACCGCCCTGTGTGTAGAACTTAATGACATCCTTGCTGATGAAGAGCTCTTTTTGCTACAACACTCGAGCGAGCGCTTATTGCTCAAAGGGGATCAAAATAATGCTTTTTATCATCACATTGCCAATGGGAGGAAAAGAAAAATCACTACCCACTCTCTTACAGATGGGGATGTGGTTATTGAGGGCATGAAAAATCTCCTAGCCCATGCCACTACCTTTTATAAAGAACTGTTCGGCCTGACCAGGGGATATTTTTTTCACCTGTCCCTATAAACATGGGCTGAGGGAGAAAAACTTACGAATGAAGACAATTTCCTCCTTACTAGTGAGTTTACGGAGGAAGAGGTTAAAAAGGCCTTGTTTAGAATGGAGAGCAATAGGGCCCAGGTCCAGATAATATATCGGCAGAATTTTATAAACATTGCTGGGAATTTGTTAAAATGACATAATGTGCCTATTCAAAGCGTTCCATGATAACACACTGGATATTGAACGCCTGAATCATGGGTGATCACCCTGATCCCAAAACGAATGGGGCTAAAAAAATCCAGCAATATCGTCCCATTTGTCTACTTCGTTACCCTTATAAGCTGATTACCAAGGTTCTAGATAACAGGGTAGCTATTTATGCTGACTAGCTCATTAGCAAGCATCAAAATGCATTCATTAAGCATAGAAATACAATGGATGGGATCCTTACTATGCATGAGGCGTTGCACCACACACAACACAAGAAAAAAGTGGGGGTGGTCCTGAAACTGGACTTTGAAAAAGCCTTCGACAAGATTAATTGGGATTTCCTTCTCGAATGTCACTGTAACCATGGCTTTGGCCCAACCTGGTGTGAGTGGGTTGAGAAAATCTTACACAATGGCACGATGAGAAAATCTTACACAATGGCCCAACCTGGTGTGGGTGGCTTAACAATGAAGTGGGCCCATATTATCAAAGCCACAAAGGGGTGCGCCAAGGCGACCCCTATTCACGTTTTCTATTCAATTTGGCTGTTGAAACCCTCTCGAAGATGGTCCTTAATGCTCAAAATGAAAAAATCCTCACTGGGCTCGCACCTGACTTGATTGACGGTGGAGTAGCTATCCTACAGTATGCAAATGACACTGTTATATGCTTTGAACATGATAAGGAAGCTGCTATAAACCTAAAACTTCTCCTATACATGTTCGAGCTTATGTCAGGTCTAAAAACCAATTTCCTAAAAAGCGAAATATTCTGTGTTGGGGGGGGGGGATGAGGATACCCTGGCCTTTTATGCTGAGTTGTTTAATTGTAATATTGGGCACTTTCCAATGAAATACTTGGGAGTGCGAGTCAGTTTCTCAAACCTTAGTGTCATTGGGACTTTGTTGATGAAAGATTCCTTAAATGTTGCGAAGCCTGGATTGGGAATGTAGCATCCTCGGGTGGGAGACTTATCCTACTTAATTCCTCGCGCACTAGCATTGTTTACTATTATATGTCTATGTTTCTGCTCCCTAAGGTGATTGAGAAGTTAGATAAACATCGTAAACGTTTTTTCTGGCAAGAACATGAGGGCCGCAAGCGATATCATTTGGTAAAATGGTCCAGAATCTATAGATCCCAAAAATAAAGGGGGCTTGGGGTGAAAGATCTTCATAAACAGAACATTAGCCTTCTCAACAAACGGTGGTGGGAACTGGAAAATCAACAGGACCTCTAGCAGGAGGTGATCCGGGCCAAATATTTCAAGAGAGATACGGTTGCCTCGGTGAAAAATAAGGTTGGTGACTCTCCAATCTGGAAGGCCATTATGAAAGTTAAAGAACATTTTTTTGCTGGCAGAAAAGTGATACTTAAGCCTGGCGATATTCTTAGATTGTGGGCTGATCCTGTGAATGACGACTCTCCTCTGTGAGAGCGATTCCCTATGTTATACAACATTTGTAACGACAGATCACGGTAGCCGATTTTAAGCATGAGTTGATGAAAACTTCTTTAGGAGATGACTCCATCCGCCTTTGTTGGAACAGTTGAGGGAACTCAAGGCCATTGTGGACTCTTGGACACAGTCTGATGAGTCTGACATGGTGGCTTGGACCTTGGGGAAGAAAAATAAATTTACGACCAAATCGATATATGAATATCTTGAGAGAAATGTGATGGTGTGTAACTATAAATGGATTTGGAGATCCAAGATACCCCTGAAAATACAAATCTTCCTTTGACAACTTTTTCAGGATGCAGTCTTGACTAGAGATGTTATGAGTAAGAGGAAATGGTTGGGTAACCCTACTTGCTTTTTTTGTGACAAAAAGGAAACCTCCCAGCATCTCTTCTTTACATGTCCAGTAGCTAGAGTTATATGGAGGACTGTGGGTTGTGTCCTGGGCACGGTTCTATGTCCGAACAATACTTGGCAATTTTTTTCGTGGTGCTATGTGTTTCTTCCTGATGGGAAGAGATTCTACACTTTTGGTTTACCACCGATGTGCTGGGCTATGTGAAATTGCCGTAACCGGGTAACCTTTGAGTTCAAAAAAATGAGATCCCTTTTGACGTGGTTTGCTCTGCTTGTGGATATCTAAATTACTAGGCAGGTCTAATGGTGGGAGCTGATCGTGAGGCGATGGAGCGTGGAGCCAACATGCTGAGGACCAACGCCTCGAATATGATGTGGATCTACGCGGCGCCGGGGAACGCGATGAAGTGTTGAACACAGGCTGACCCTGGGCGATGAAGCAAGTCTATCCTCCCTTTCGTGCTACATATCTACCCCCTGTGTGGGATATCGATCTTTTGCGTCTTCGCAAACTGTGTTAGTCTGCTGCTCCAGCGTGAGCATGTGTTTTGGCCTGTGGCTGCTCTTGCAATACTTTGGTATGGTCCGTTTCCTAGAGTCCTTAAGTAGTTGGTGTCAGTTCCTAGGGTGTCACTGGGTTTTCACCCCATGGAAAGCTGCTCGATGACGAGTGCTTGCTCTGAGTTTTCCAGTGATGCGTTGAACTTGTCTTCCTCTTTCTAATTTCATTTCTGTTTGTTAGACCTAAAAGTAATGGAAAGGGGTTATGTCCGCTTAAAAAAAAAATATTAGGGAGTCCGCTGGGGAGGAGGTCTCGAGTCGCGTTTGAAGGTGAGCGATGGCTATTTGGTCTGGCCCATCGCGCGTTTTAGCTGCATTTCGCTGCTTAAGGCGGGAAATAGGAGCGCCAATTCGAACCCCAAATTGCTAAATCCCCAAATCCCTTGGCAGCGAGATTGCCGGCGATGCGGCCTCCGGCGCCCAAGACCTCCGCCTACAGCGAACAAGAACCTCGTCCGGAGAACCTTCTTCTTCTCCTCGCTCCCCCCCGTGCTGCCAAACTCTCCCTTGGCTGCCCCCTCTTGGACCGCCTCCTCTCCGGTGGCCTCCCCGCCGCGTCGGTCACAGAGATTGCTGGCGAATCCGCCGCCGGGAAGACCCAGCTTTGCCTCCAGCTCGCCCTCCTCGCGCCCCTCTCCCCTCACCCTTCCTCCTCCCTCTTCCTATGCTCCGACGTCCCCTTTCCCCTCCGCCGCCTCCGCCTCCTTGCCCCCAAATCGCGGCCAGACCTCCTGGATCACGTCCTTGTGGCCGCTGTACACTCCCCCTCCGACCTCCTGTCCCTCCTATCCCGCGCCCAGTACCTCCTCTCCCACCCGAGTCGCTCCCCCCACCCCCTGCCTATCCGCGTCATCCTCCTTGACTCCATCGCTTCCCTCTTCCGCGCCGACTTCGACGCCTCACCTGCCGACCTCAAACGCCGGTCTGGGCTCTTCTTCAAGATATCCGCAAAACTCAAGGAACTGGCTCACAGGCACCAATGTGTGGTTGTTGTTACCAACCAGGTGGTCGACGTGGTGGAGGGGACCACGGGAAACACCGTGGCCTGGTCATCGGGGCGGCAGGTGAGCCCTGCGCTGGGGCTTGCGTGGGCCAACTGCGTCAACACTCGGCTGTTCCTGAAGCGGGAGGTGGATAGCAACGGTGGGAGTGCGAGGAGGCACATGAAGGTGGCCTTCGCGCCGCACCTGCCGGTGCGGACGTGTGAGTTCGTGATACGGAGGGACGGTGTCTTCGGCGTTGAGCCGGCACAAAGGTAGGCCAGCGGTCTTGTATGTCAGTCATCTTTTGCCACGAGAGAACCCGACGACCTGTTCGATCGAATGTGCATCTGGGTGATTCAGTTTGAAATACAGTGTAAGAAGATTATCCTCATTCCTTGATGGTTCAAACGAAATGTGAATTAGCTCTGTCTTATATCTTATAGATCTTTTTGGGGATGCGGTGAACTTATGGCGAGCAACATTGTAGTAGTAGTTAGTTATGAAATCTCAAGGCGGACAAAAATTTCTTGCTTTACTGGGCGTGGTTGAAATCAGGGTATTGATTATGTGCCAGCTCAATATTGATACCTTCAATGGAGTTTGTCAAAGTGAACCTTCGTAATAAGCACTTTGTTGCCTGTGAAGTCTATTGCCTTAAATACTTTGCATTGCTGAATCAAGAACCTTCAACTTCAATACTCCTGTGCAACTTTGTGCTTATGAGTTAAGATGGCTATTGACTGTAACACTAATATTCATCAAAAGATGTAAATTATTTTTCCAGTTCAATCTTATCGCCTGCTAAGATGTAAATCACTACTCCCTCCCTCCGGTGAAGAGTGTACATCTAGCTTTAAAATTTGTCGACAAAAGAGTGTATTTCTATCTTCCCAGTGCATTTTAAAGTGGGAAAAAATACTTCTCTCCCATCACACGGTAACCAAGACCAATAGCAATCTACTAGTACAAATGGTCTTCTTAATTTTTACATGCACTTAGACTACTCAAAATGGGAGTAACATAGGTAGTAACATCACACATATCTAGATAAAGTAGATGATATGGCAAGCAATAAATAAAGAAAGAGAGGAAAGTGGTAACATAGCTAGTTAGGTGGTCACAATGGCCAGGAACATAAGCTAGTAACCTACACAGTTTCCTAGACTATGTTACTACCTCCATAGTGGGTAGGAACATGTATGTAGTGTCATGCAGCGATGTATTTATTAGGATATAGACTCATTGTTTCTTGGAGTGTGTGATGTTCCGGTAACTTAGCTAGTTACCACAAGCACCTCTCTCTTTATTAAATATGTGCCACATAAGCAAACTTGTATTGGAGTGTGTGATGTTGCTCCTAAGTTCCTGCCCATTGTGACCAGCCTTACTAGTAGTATAAGTAACATCACACATATCAAGGCAAGTTTGTCTATAGCCTAATAAATGAAGTGTTGCATGTTACCAATATGTGTGGTAACATGCAACACTTCATTTATTAGGCTATAGACAAACTTGCCTTGATACGTGTGATGTTACTCATACTACTACTCCCTCCTTTCCGGTTTATAAGGCTCAATTTAAAAATCTCACCAACCAAGGTAGATGGTGAGTGGTGAAATACTTTTTGTAGTTTACAAAAGCACCCAATTAATGCTCTTGTTTTCCTCAAAAAAGTATGTTTACCAATGCATTAATTGCAATAAATGCATGCATAAATTGCATGCATTGGTCAATTTTCTCTTAATACTTGCATGCAATGATTTAATGTACCTTGGAATCTGAACATGTCATGGGAAACAACCAAATTGAGCCTTATAAAATGGAAAAACTAAAATTTTGAGATAAGCCCTATACACCGGAAAGGAGGGAGTAGTAACTAGCTATGTTACAACTTTCCTCTCTTTCTTCATTTATTGCTTGTCACATCATCTATTTTATCTAAATATGTGTGATGTTACTACCTATGTTACTCTCACTGTGGGTAGTCTTAGCTCATTGGAGGTTGGGTAATTAAAGAGGAAAGAGATGGTGGCTTGCACCTTTACAATGCATCTTTTACTCAACTCCATAATTTGTCCTAAAATTTCTAGATGCACACTTTTCACCAGACGGAGGGAGTATGTGTTAACTATTAGTGAATAAAAGATCCTGTATAATTTACTCTCTCATCGTGTAAATGTTATTCAAGACATTACTCCTATAAGAAATGCTGGAGTATCCGCCTCATGGGCTCTTCAAGGGTGAGAGCGTCCTCTGCGTTATCCGTTTTCAGGTGCCGTGCCACGGGGGCCTCTTAGAGGCTCCCAACGCGGTTTGACTATTTGGGTGTGCCGCCTGGCCGGTCCGTTACGGCTAGGTTGTGGGCGCGCCCAAGGTCACTGTCAAGTCGGGGATTTGTTCACACTTGCCCATGCGTGATGGGGAGGTTGGACCCGCGTGTCGACATGGTCCGGTCGCATCAGTCGGGCCTTGCGTCGTAGTCGCGGCGACAACTCGCGTGTGGGGCCTGATCGTCAGTATCGTACGCTCCTCACTAGGGCTCTTCGAGCCGTCTGATTTGTCTGGACGGCAGGGACCCAGGCAGTCTACCTTGGGGTCTATGGCAGGTGGACCACGTGCGCGACACGGGCCATTGTCATGAGGTGCCTTTCGGTGCCCACGTGCGCCCTTTCGCGCATTGCTAGCTGGGCGCTGGGTCTCCTTGTCAACGGCTTCAAACCCTGTAGGGCTGGTTCGTTCATGCTAGCGGGGGCATCTGTCGTGCTTGTGTGCGCTGGTTCGCGCGTGGGGCCGGACTGTCAGTACTGTTCACGTCGTGGCTAGCTGTTTCACTCGCGGTGGTGTCAGACTATTTCATTCGACACAGATCGGGCATGCGTGGGCGCACAGTCGGAGGTTGTGTGCCGAGTCGTTTCGTTCGCGCGACCTGGGTGAGACATTGAAGAATCCTAGCGAAGCAGCGAAGCTTATCTCGTGTTTAACTTCCTATGATGCATTCCTCTTTCGTGTAAACTCCTGATGAACCCTAGCGATCATCTCACAACTTGAAAGCCACGACATTGCCTATATTAATATACACCGCGCGACTCTCATGGGTTATACGCTTCCTGCAAACTTTACACAAAAAGCCTAGCCTAGAAGTTCCTAGCAAAGCAATAGCCCACAAAACAACCTTGTTCATTAAGGACCTAGATAACTATTGAACGTTCGGTCTGGAGAAGCCCTAGATTGAACGATTCGTTCACTAGTCGGGGGCATCGAACGAACAAAAACGTTGCAGAAGAAGCGCCCCAGCGTGAACAGTTTGGCCACCTACGCAACAACTTCCGTACAAGCCTTTTTGCTGTGACTAAATAAAAGAAAAAAGCCTAGTTTGGCTCAGTTTTTATTGTGACTAAGAAACACAGTTTTAAAGCCCAAATTTTACCATGCTGATAAATGTAAATTTGTCATGATGGAAAAATTAGTGTAAAAATCACCATGATACATACAACAAAAAAATACCATGGTAAAAACATTTGAACAAATTGTTGTGGCAGATATATATCAAAATTTGCTTTCCATCATTTTAACTAAAATTTACCGTGGCAGATGTATATCAACATTTGTTGTGATATTTCAATTATAATTCCCATGCTTTAAATAGGAAATTTGGTATTTATGTGAAATAACAATAATTATGACAAAAATTACCATGGCAGATGTGTATTAAGTTTTTTCATAGTATTTTAACAAAATTGTCATGCTTTTAAATAAGAATTTGCCATGTATGTGAAATAACACCCAAAATTGATCAAAATATTGCAATGGCATTTGCAGTGCAGAGTGATGTGGGAAGAATCACGCACGAGACAGAGCATATCTGAAGATGTGTTCTAGGGGCACTTGAGTTTGCCATTGTGGGGGTTGGTCGTCGCTCATCTGGTCGTAGCAGGAAGAAGTTGTGGTGGATGTCCTGACTGGTGCCAGGCAGGACACAGTTGCAACGCTTGCGGCAGACGTTGCACTTGTCGTTGCACATCTCGTTCCTCCAGTTGTTGGCGCACCGACCCAAAACACACCTTGGGACAGTCTATGAGCGAGATTCCCAAAGAGAAAAACCAAAGGAAGAAGAAACATCATTCGACAGTAGATGTGTAACTATTTGAATGACTGAACCCACCATGGGTGTCTGAGGATCTTAGTTTCTTACCTAGTCTCGGAGGCTGTTTATGGTTGCTGTTGGAGCAGGGACCTGCTGCCGACTCTCTTGTTGCCATGAGTCATCGTTGCCAACCGCCACTGGTAAGCAAGGAGTTGAAACCTAAGGCTGGATTTGCATTTGGATTACGAGCGAGTTAGGGAGTTGTAAGCTTTGCTTACCAGCGGTCAGCAACAGTAGCAGTAACTTCATGGTGTGAAGCAAGGAGAAGCCCCAGAAGTAGAGGAAGGATGAGGAGAAGAAGACGACTGTAAGCTCCTTGCTCCACGCCATGGATGCTTAGCTAGAGCTTGAGCTTGGCAGGTGGTAGTTTGATTGTGTTTTGCAAGTGGCAGGCTTAATTAAAATATTGCAATGGCAAATGCATATCCAATTTTTCCATGGTATTGATACCGAAATTGCCATATTTTGTGTAATATAATTTCCTTGTATGTGATATAACAAAAACATGATTAAAATTGCCATGGCAAATCCATGTTCAATTTTGCCATGGTAGTTTTTATGAAAATTGCCATCTTTTGCGTAATCAAATTGCGACATATGTGAAATAACACAAAATGATCAAATGCATATTCAAATTTGATGTGGTATTTTTATCAAAATTTCCATGCTTTATAAAAATAAATTTACTAGGTATGTGAAATAACACAAAAATTTGATCAAATATGCAATGGCAAATGCATGTTCAATTTTGCCATGGCAGTTACGAAAATTGCCATCTTTTGTGTAATAAAATTGTCGTGTATGTGAAATGACACAAAAAATGGTCAATTGCGTATTCAAAGTTTTAGCGGTATTTTTAATCAAAATTTCCATGCTTTACGAAAAGAAAATTTCCACATATGTGAAATAACACAAAAAATTGATCAAATATGCCATGGCAAATGCATGTTCAATTATGCCATGGTAGTTTTATGAAATTTTCCATCTTTCGTGTAATGAAACTGCCATGTATGTGAAATAAGAAAAAAAAGATTAAAAAAATTGTCGTGGTATTTTTATCAAAATAGCCATGATTTATAAAATATTTTTTCCATGTACGTGAAATAACACAAAAAAGATTGATGAAAATTTCCATGGTAAATTCATGTTCAATTTTGTCTTGGTATTTTTTTTTATCAAAATTGCCATTTTTTGTGTAATAAAATTACCGTGTATGTGACAAACACAAAAATATGATCAAAATTGCCATGGGACATGCATATTCAAATTTGCCGTGGTATTTTTATTAAAACTGCCATGCTTTATAAAAATAAATTTGTTTGTCAACTTATGGAAAAACAATATACAAAATGAAAAATGTTTAGAATATGACATGTGACAATAATGGAATTTGCCGTATGAACAAAATGAGTTATCATGTTATGAAGACACCAGAAGAATAATTTACCATTATACATGACAAGCCTGAATGAAATTCTATGCAAATGATGGGAAAAATGCCATGAGTGGAAGAAACTAAGGTAGAGCATGGATTTGCCATGGCAAAAATCATAATTAGTTTATGTTGTGTCATTACAGAAAAATTGCTTATTAACTTTGAGATGGCACAGATTGACAAATGTTCTGTTCAGTATTTGTAATTTTTTCATATATCAAATTTCATACGGCATAGCAAAATTTGCCATGGATGTAAAGTACTTTAGCCATGACAAAAACTATTTAAAAATACCATGATTCGTAAAAGTAAATTTGCCATGAGTGATAAAATGAAATTTGCCATGTGTGTTAAACTAAAATTGCCATGGAAACGTACATAAAAAAATGCCATGACAATAAAAGGTAAATTTGACAAGGGCAAAATAAAAAAAAAGTAATTTTCCATGATCCATGAACTACATTTGTCATTCTCTATGAACTTAAATTGTCATGTTATATATATATATATATATATATATATATATATATATATATATATATATATATATATATATATATATATATATATATATATATATATATATATATATCCATGTTGCAAGAGAACAAAATTTTCCATGATCTATAATGAAAAAGAGTTTGCCATGCCATTTTGAAGAAAAGAGTTTTCCATGGTATGTTATAGCAACATGGAAAATGTTTAGAGAGTAATGATATGTGGGTCATGGCAAATGCATAAAAAATGTGCTTTGGTTCAATGGAAAAAATAGGGAAAAAGTACAAAAGAATCATATTTGCCATGGTGTAAATTTTTGCTAGCTAGAACATGGCAAATGTGGAAATTGTCTGCTATACCCTGGTCAGATCGAGCGCTCAAACTGGCTGTTATCCCCTCCACCTCCATGGATGGGATTTTCCTAACTAACAAGTTGTGATTGCGAAAACTTGCCATGCCATCTAGACAAAACTGTAATTTCTCCCTAGAAGAATGCTTGAAAATATGCATGTACACTAGCCATGGAAAAAGGGCTCATCTTAAGTTTCCATGTCAATACATCGCATAAAAACAACACATCTTAAAGTTTTCCATGGCAAACTAGATCTTTAGTTACCAATAGCAACACATCTTAAAAGAGTTGCCATGGCAAAAATTCACATTATAGTCAAATTAAGTAATGGACAGCCACCCCATGAAAAAAAAATACTATACAACACATCCTTTATAGAAATTGTCACAACAATAGAAAGTTGATCATAATTAATTGCATTAGCATCCATGCATCATGTTTGAATTCAAGGAAATTTTGAATTGGGGATGTCCAAACCCTAGCACCAAATTAAATCATTAGGTTCAAATTTAAATCTTTTCAATGAACCCAAAATGCTCTTTAGAGAAGTTCCTGATTTTTTGATAAAGGTCAAAACCTCTACAAAAAATCATGCACATATTTATGGACATTCTAGATTTTTTAATTAAACATTTACGTATTTTAATTGGGGCATTTAATTGCTATAAATATTTTTAAATGCTCCAACAATTCTAAAAATAGATAAGGGCCTCTAAAATAATCTAGTTACTACCCAGAATTAATTTTAGGATTTATAAAAGTGATTTGGTATTTTAATCAAATCAAAATAGCCACAGAAAATAGAAAACATAAAACAGGAAAAAGGAAAAGGCTTACCTGGTCGCTTACCCGGCCACTTACTGTAAGTGCATCAAGTGCCCCCTTAGTGGTTTTGGAGTATTGACGACAAATAGGTTGAAGAACTAATGAGTTTGTGAGTATACACAGGTGACAGAGTCCCAGAAGATTCGGTTTAACACATGCAAGATGACCCTTAAAAATATATTTCTTCAAGTGAAGAAATTGGTGATAAAATTGGTACAACCTTTGAAGAAATTGATGTGAAGGCTTTGAAGCTTAAAGACCTTGTTTTGATAGTTTATTTTCTTCTTCTTTGAGTCATAGGAAAAAATCATACTGTTAAAGGGGGTCTAGGTGGATCGTATTTCACATTTCCAAAGTGATGCTCAAACCTATACACAAAAGTCGCTTCGACAGAAGCCGTTGGAAATATCCAGTACAGCTGACGCAATTTCTAGCGATAGCGATGAAGTTCATCTGGTCGCTGATGAATTTGGTCATGCTGAGGATTGAGGAGTTCGCCGCGCGTTCTTCCTAAAAGTGAGGAAATTGAGTGCCCCGGCGAATTTGAGAGCTCAAATTCCAACCGTTGCTACACCACGTGCCAGCTATCGAGTGGATCCTTATCCTGACAACGGTCGAATCAGAGAAGGCCATTTATGACAATTCATGTCGGGTTGCCCCTGGCTATAAATAGCCGCTCCCACAACCACTAGTTGGTTGGCTGCTTCGAAAGAAACTAACACTTGTCATAAGAGAGCAACCCATCCTCTGACGACTTTGAGAGAATCCTAAGTGAGGAAAAAGCCAGAGCCAAAGTGATTGAGCATCACTGAAGAGATTGATCTATGTGATCCGACGCCTATTACCTTTGAAGACTATCATT
This sequence comes from Aegilops longissima, assembly GCA_021605205.1. Taxonomy (NCBI): domain Eukaryota; kingdom Viridiplantae; phylum Streptophyta; class Magnoliopsida; order Poales; family Poaceae; genus Aegilops; species Aegilops longissima. The sequence continues at coordinate 335,315,066 of CM038681.1, read as the reverse complement.
CTTCCGGATGGTTAGGTGTCAAGTTCTGAGTACACCGAGTTGGCTTGACATCTCCTCTGTTGCCTTATTGATTCACTTTGGTCTCACCGAGTTGATGCAATCGGTGCCACCGAGTTAATGTTTGCCCTACTCCCTAACACATCAATCCCACCGAGTTGTTTTAGTCGGTCCCACCGAGATTCCTAACATTCACATTTTGAACTAAATCGGTCTCACCGAGTTCATCTATTCGGTCTGACCGAGTTGGGTCAAATGTGTGTAACGGTTGGATTTTGTGTGGAGGCTATATATACCCCTCCACCCCTTCTCCGTATGTGAGAGAGCCATCAGAACGTGCCTACCACTACAAAAAAAATACACTTCCGTGATGATACGTGTTTGTCACAGTAGGTCGCGTTTTTTGTCATGCATGTACATCCATGACAAATTTATGACAGAATCAAGATAGTCATACTTGTCTTTGTCGTAGAAGTGTTCGATGACATTACCAAAATTATCATCACGAGTGTCCACTTCCATGACGATAAATCGCGTCACGAGCTGCTTTCGTCAAGGGTGACCGACACGTGACATCCACCGTAATGGAGCGCCGTTAAGCTATCGGGTCGGGTTTTGGATCCAATAACCCGTTAACAGCCCGACCAATGGGGATTTTCGCGTGTAAAATCATCATTGGTGGAGAAAACTGCGTGTCGGCTCACCGTTGGGACAGATGTCATCCACTCATTGGACAAAAGGCGCCTATGATCGTCGACCGTGGCGCGCCCAACAGAGGCCCATTCTGTGAAAAGGCGGCCCGTTTGACTTGGTCAAAGGTGGCGGGCTGGCCCATGGAAAGCTTTGTTAACGGCCCGTTCGCATATAGCCCATTTAAAACCCGCTAACCCAAGGCCGATTCGCCCTATCCGAATTAGGCCCGATGGCGTCATTTGGGCCATCAATATGATTCCAGCCATTTCGCCGGCCCATGTATGGCCCATGGCGTCTTCGGCCCATATGAGGCCCTATGTAACTCTTGGCCTATTAACGGCCCGTGGTGAAACGGCCCGCAATGAACGGTGTATCACTTTACACCCACTAACGGCCCGTGGTGGCGGCCCGTAATGAACGATATATCACTTTATACCCATTAAGGGCCCGTTATTCAGTTGGGCGTTTCGATAAATGTTATCTTTCGGCCTTCTCATAGCCCATTTATTCTTGGGCTCATTCCCAGCATTCGTTTACTTACAACCCGTTACTGTCATTTTCTGCTTGTGGGCCAAATTCAGCCCGTCGTTACATCGGCCCGTTTGTGGTCCATGTCGTTGGGCGTTTTCATAGCGTCATCAAATCGGCCTATTAACGATGGCCCGTTATGGTGATCGACCCGTATAAGGCCCATTGATGATCGACCGTAGAAGGCCCATTGTTTCTCTGACCCGTAGAAGGCCCATTGATTCTCGGCCCGTAGAAGGCCCATTGTTTCTGACCCGTAGAAGGCCTCTTGTTTCTCTGACCCGTAGAAGGCCCATGTTCTCTGACCCGTAGGAGGCCGGTGTCACTACGATAAATATTAGCCCATGGTTATTGTGGCCTAGTTTTAAAAAGAACTGCACTGACTACAAGCAAACAAATAAACAAGACAACAAGGAAATAAATAAGCAAGCAACTTATGCTAGGCTATCACGGCTGTTACACATATTACATCCATTGGGCATCAAAGTTAGCCACCGGTGCAAATATAGGGAACAAAGCGACATATCATATACCTTTGGTTGTCAAAGTTGGCGACCAGCGCAAATAAACGCCGCAGCAAAACAAATCCAGAACTGAAACCACTTCAGAAGATCTCAAGAAACAATATCCTTGGTACCCATAATGCTGGCAAGATGCTTATCAAGCTTATTAACTTTCTCTTGTTTGGCGCTTAAATCCTCCAAACTTGTTTGTTGCACCGAAAATATGCATCTGAATTCTGCAGGACTTCCTCAGTCCTTCAGCTTCCTGTCGCATCACATATGATCGATGTCTTTCAACTTGAAGTTGAGACTCAAGAAGACGAACTGATTCAGGCAGCGAGTTCGAAGAGCTTGTGCCAGCAGTAGTGGCGATAACTCGAACACTACATCAAGACAGGACTTTTGGGTTCCCTCACATCGTCAAGATAGTTTTTATCAGCTTTCTTGGAGACCAGCGGGATGTCTCACTATCTTGAACCTTATCGCATTACTTCCTTTACCATTGGATAACGCGTCTTTGTTCTCCAATATTTTGTCTGCATTCTAAAAGAGAAACAAGGAGACACATCACATGTTTACCATGTTGTATATGAAACTCATTTTGGTAAATGAGTTTAGTAGTAAAGTGGACAGGATAACAACATGAAACAAACATATATCTATGTGCCATGGTCACTTTATGGTCTATATCATTCTAGTTTTTGTTGCCAAATCAAGATAGAGACATAATTCAAATAATATTTGTTCAAGACAAAGCAGAATATGCAGAATATAAGTGTGGGTAACTATAGAGCAATAACAACACTTGTAATGTGCATGACATGAGAACATAACTGTTTATTCAATTGAAACTGAAATCAACATAGAGCGGGTTACAACAGCAAACCAATTAAAGAAACAGGTTTAAAACATACCTGTTGCGCCATTGGAGTTTCAATTCCATCCTTCAAATTTGAAAATAGTTGGTATGAGTAAATACACTAATGCAAGAGCAAATGAGTATGAACCATAGCTACAGAACCTGACCTGAGAACAAATCTTCTTCTCCTTTAAGCGTTGAGTTGGGATTCGGAGTGGTGGTCCTCGTGCTTTGGGCACTGCAGTTCCTTACCGCTTCGTGTTTGGGTGCTCTGTGGTGGAGACGGTCTTGTGTCAAGCTGGGCTGGGTTACTATCTGCCGGAGTTGGGGTTAAAAGGGGTGTAGCTGGTTCTCTGTCCAAGCTGGTAGGGGTACAATCTGTGAGAGTCAGGTTATGTGTGGTGGATCTGGTCCTTGGGCAAGTACAACCGTGGTTCTATCTGCATCAACTGGTAGCACAATCTTTTCTGAAGACCGTGTTGTTACTCCCTTAGATATTGCCATCACGCTCTCCAATTCAAATGGCTGATAAACAAGAAAAGAAATTGAAAGTATAGACATTGTATGATGAGCAGTGCAATGGATAGTGGCGAATAAAAGAGGGCATGAAATAATTCATATTTATGTTGTCTAACCAAACAGGATAGCATGACACAATTTCACATATATGATGGCTAACTAAACAGGATAGCATGACACAATTTCACATATATGATGGCTAACTAAACAGGATAGCATGACACAATTTCACATTATGATGGCTAACTAAAAAATATGGAAAGACATAGTTCAAAATATGAGACTATGTAAACAGGATGACATGACATAACTATATAATGTGTTTATTAAATAGGTTGGCATGCCATAATTCACATACATTCATGGATAGAATGCCATAATTCTAAATACGATGACTGTAAACACTAAACAGGATGAGATGATATAACTATATGATGTCTTTATTAAATGGGTTGCCATGCCATAATTCAGATAGATGATGTGTATGTACTATGTAAACATGATGGCATGATATAATTCAAATATATGATTTATATAGTAAGCAAGTAAGCAGATGGCAATCTATATATGATGTAAAAACTAAGCAATGCAAGACAACATGCATGACATGGGTAATATAACCCTGCCAAGTTTGAGCATAGACCTTAGGGGAAATACATTGGTCATCGGTCTCGAATCCTCCTATGAGGAGCTCTCTGTAGCCACAAGATGTCCTTGACGAGTAGCATTATCTGCTCTGAATACCTTGTTTTCACTCCAGATACTTCCATCACCACTTCAAATGGCTGATGCACAGGAAGAGTAGTTGAATATACAAACGTTGTCGACAAATGGAACACGTAATACAAAAAAATGATAGCATGATATAATTCACATACATGATGATTGGCTAAACAGCATGGCATTGCATAATTCACATATATAATGCCTTTGCAACAAGATAGCATTGTATAATTCACATATATAATGTCTTGCAACAAGATGGCAATGCATAATTCACATATATGGTAATTAGACACTGAACAAGTGGCATTCACACAAAGCATGTCTAAACTAATCAAACGGCATAGCAATGCGAGACACCATACACACGATATGAGCAACATAACCCTACCAAGTTAGAGCATACACCTCAGGGGGGGGGGGAATAGGACTGGTCATCTGTCTCTGAATCCTCCTCTGAGGAGCTATCTGTAACTAGCGAGATATGCGCTTTGTCAGATAGCATAGTCTGCTTAGAAGACCTTGTTTTCACTCCAGAATTTGCCATCACCATGTCAAATGGCTGATGCACACGAAGAGCAGTTGAATGTACTAACATTGTTGATGAATGTAATATGTAACGAAAAAAAAAAGATGGCCTGATAAAATTTACATATAAGATTACTGGCTAAGCAGGATGGCATTGCAAAATTCACATATATGATGCCTGCATAAATAAGGTGGCGTTGCATAATTCACATAAACGATGAATAAACTAAACAGATGGCATTCGCACAAAGGATGTCTAAACTAAGCAGATGACATATTTTATGTATAAAGTAAGCAATGCAAGACACCATATGCATGATATAACCAACATCAGCATGCCAAGTTAGGCGAAGACCTCGGGGGTAAATAGGAGTTATCTTCTCTTACGAATCCCCTCGAGCAGATATCTTCCTCTCGATTACAATCCGAAATGCATGGAGGGGGCTGCCTTTGCTCCTACCATGGGCGACGTCTGCATGAAATTATATTGCCACGCAAGGCTCGTCTCTTTTGCTCTACATGTTCGGTTCCATTGTTTACAATAAGCATCATGCATAGGAATAAAACATAGTGAGATTATGTAAGGAGTGCATGCAGAAATCCAAAGTGATGGTAGCAACTTGTGGATAGACCCAAAACCAATAATAGCAGGCGATATTGGCTTGAGTTAATAAATACGAGATAATGGCTTCTTTCTTTGTTTGTTTCCCACCCAACATGAAACTCATAGTAGACACCGGAGATTAACCGGATAGTAGATAGATACTATTGATAGCGGCCCGATATGTACCCCACAACCATTTAAAACTCAAGTTTGACCATTAGTTTGGAGTGACTCGAGTCTAATCGGTGAACAGGACGATAAAGCGATGTAATATTAAGCGATGCATAACGTGGCGGAACACGAAGAGTGCGACCTCTCTTGCGGACCCGTGTAGTCCTCGAGGTCATCTGCTCGGTTGATGATGGTAATGCAGTTTTCATGGCTGCCAACGGCGGGAAGAAGATCTGAGGCGGCGAAAAGACGATCTGAGGCGGATCCTGCTTTCTGGACCCTTCATCGTTGGAGCGGTGAGAAATGGGTGGACGACGGTGCAGCAGGTCGGGACAAACCACGCAAGGTTTTCTTTGACAACTATCTGTAAGAGAAGTAATTCTGTAAGGGCTCGTTTGAATTGGAGGATTCCAACAATGCAGGGATAGGAAATAGACAGGAATAGGATAGGAATGCACGTGCAAAACAGAGAATTTAAAAACACAGGATTTCTGTCAATCTGGGTGTTTGATTCACAACAATTGGAAGATTACAGGATGCAAAGAAGCATGGTGAGATTAAGTCAAACCATAAGAAAATGTACGGTTATAATGCTATTATGCTACTATCTCTTAGTCTTGTGCTTCATGAATAGGAATTTGAAAAGGAGGACAAGTGAAAATTAAAATTCCTACATTTTTTCTTTCAAGGAGACACTAAAGGAACAAATCCGTGTGCTCAGTGGACAATATATATAACATATAGAGTAAAAAAGAGATGCAACAAGTGTACAACCTCTTTGGCGAAGCAATGTCGATCTCAGCGTGATTGGGTTGGCCGGTGAGGATGCTCCGGCTGACTTTGCTATCGGAGGAGGGGAAGAAGATCTTAGGCGTCTGGAGATGGAGCCTGTCGTGGTTTTGTCACGGCAGATGTCCTAGGGTGAGGACTTAGTCGTGAGGCCAATGCACCTTTGTGGTAGCTTGAGAGGGGTTGGGCGGAATCGAGAGACGCAACACAAGACAAGGATTTAGACAGCTTCGGGCCCCGGGAAACATCATCCGGTAATAACCCTACATGCTTTGTTTGAGGCTAGGTCTCATTATGATCACGAGGGCAGCAGTAAACCGGCTCTTTGTGTCTAGCCCTAGAGATTGTTTCTTCTTGCTTCTAGCTTGTCCCTTTTTGGGGAGCCCTGCCCCTCCTTATATATGTTGAAGGGGCGGGTTACATGTGGAGTCCTATTAGGATTAGGACTAGTCTATCTCTAATACAAACCGGATACAAGTCCCGGTCTTCACTCCTTGTAAGACAAATATTCCTCACGCCTTTCCTCTTAAACCGGCCCACCAATATGAACCGGCCTTCTGGGCCTTGGGCCTTGTCACCGTCTGTCCCGCCCGCCGGGTTACCAGTGAGTCCTTATCTTCAGTTAGGTTGCTTGTAAACCGTTTGGTCTGTGCGGGTCGCCGGTGAATCGCCAAGTGTTAGCAGGGTCTCAAATAAACCGCCAAGTCCGGCCGGGTTATACTTCCGGCGATTTAGACCATGGGTATATCCCGACATTAGCCCCGATTTAATTTGGATTTATCCATGTTAAACTGATCCTGTAAAACAAACACAAGAACAAATTTGACAGATTATGCTCCAGGTTAAGAATTCTTGTAAACCGGCATCTGATCATCCTTAAGTCCTTGTCATTTCCTTCTTTTGAAAAGTCCGAGTCAATAGACCAGCTTCATAATCAATTTGCTGACATTGGTTCCTCACAAAGAAATATTGTGAAGAATAATCCATTTGAGCTGGCTTCCAAAGTGCTGATTTAAGAAATACGGGTCTTGAAATACTCATCTGATATTCAGCCGGTTTGAAGATGTAAAACTTGCCAGTTTAATGTTACCAAAATTGCCGGTTTGTAAATATGGATGGCACCGAGTCATAATTGTTACCAACGCCGGCTCATAATTGTTGTAGACACCGGGTCAATCTGGTTTGCTCAGAACTGAGAATAGAAGATTTTTCTCCCTTATATCCATATTACCTGTAGCCCCCAAGTCTTGAGCAGAACAAAGTGATGGTTTAAGACTTGTTTCCATATAATTACTGCCACGTTGAAGAAATCCATTTTGTTCATCTCAGTCACTAGTAAAAATTGAATACTCCATATATGTAGCCTCCAAGTGCCAGATCATTATGCCATAATGAGCAGGGACTTTATAAATATGATCATGTAGATTTCAACAATAACGTGTAGCCCCCAAGGGCCGACTCAGTAAGATAATATTGAGCTGGTACTACTTTATATATACTTCTTTGAAAAGAACATCATATAATGTAACCCCCATCATGGGGCTTGAACCCACGTCCACAAGGTTAAGAGCTTTGTGCTTTACCAACTGAGCAATGGACCTTTAAGACTTGTGTACCTTGAATTGTTGATAGGAGCAATTGGTAGCCCCTAAGGGCGGGCTCATTATGATGTGATGAGTCGGGTCTTCAATAAGGCCAATAAAAATGACTTTGCATTAGCCCCAAGTGTCATGGTGCATGCTTGCAGCGACATGAGACTTGCATGTAATCTCAATTTGAATAATGTAGCCCCCAAGTGCCTGGTCGTAAGCCTGCAGCGACTCGGGACTATTCCTTCCATTGTAGAATAAATCATATCCTTTGATAAAATAATAGCCATTGCGCTAAAGCGACTTTGAAAACCTCAATAATACCGGTTATTGATAATAAAATCCAGCCATGTTGGCTATTCAAGATAATATAATCCGGTATGAAAACCTTATTCATGCAATACCATAATAAAAATTCAGCCAAGTTTGGCTATTTGAATAATATAACCCAATGATTTATAAACGCATGATTCCGAAGTTGCAATCCAAATATATACTGGCGACTTATAGTCAAAAGCCAGGCCGGTTTAATAAACACCGGATAATTTACCATCATACTGGCGACTTATCGTCTTAAAGCCAGGCTGATTTAATAAACACTGGATAATTTATCATCATGCTTTATTCAACCTGTTTCCGCATACAACAAGTTTAAAGTGTCTGGCGGTTTACATGGAATGAATCATAATGCCCAACATATAACCCGTGGTTTATAACCAAGGCTGCACTTAAGAATAATCAAATATGAAATATATCATACATGACATTGAATCACACCATTGGTTTACCAACTTGTTGTAGTAAGGGTGATAACCCCAATCTTGAGTAATGATAACTCCTTTCATACTTATGATAAAACCGTACCGGGTTGTGATAAACACCGGTTTATATAATACTGGCGACTCATAGTCAAACCAGACCGGGCTGATAGTCTCCGTATTATGATTTGATCATGTACTGACAACTTGTAATTGAAAGTCAAGACGGGTTAATGAACACCGGTTTACTCCATAATAAGATGGTAACATAAAATCAAACCGGGCAGATAGTCTCCGGATTAAGATTTGACCGTGTTCCGCCAATTTGTAATTGATAGTCAAACTGGATTAATAATGTCGGTTTAGAAACGCAACAGAAGTAAAAGGTATTTAGCAAAAAAGAACAGAATTCAAGCAAAGGCAAAGATAAAATCATTTGCAAATGAGGCTTTAAGCCGATCAAGAGGCATTACCATGGTCGGACACGACCAAGCCCCCAACAGGCGTAGCTATGGTTCGAGTCAGCCAGGTCCCCAAATGATGCGTTGGCATTACGCCGATCAAGAGGTGTAGCGATGGTTGGGTTCGACCAAAGCCCCAAGTGATCTTTGTGGCACTAGGCGATCAAGAGGCGTGACTATGGTTCGAGACATGACCAAGTCCCCAAGTGATGTTGTGGCTTTTCGCCTACCAAATGGCGTTGCTATGGTTCGGACGCGACCAAGCCCCCAAGTGATATTGTGGCATTGCACCAATCAAGAGGTGTGACTATGGTTCAGACATGACCAAGCCCCCAAGTGATCAATAATATGATAAGCCAATAAGGCATGATACCCATGTTTGAACCACGCATCATGGCAGCAGGTCCTCTTTGGCACCCTTTAACTTTTTGCAAGAGATAAATCCTTCTTAAACCGTGATTTTGAACCGGATATTGAGAGCTTAGAAGCTTTGTGGGAGACATCTTTCCCTTGAACCGGATTTTAAACCGGAATCTTCATTTTCAGCCGGAAATTTTCTGATGGCCTTTCAACTCGAACTTGCGAGAAGTTAATTCCTTTTGAACGGACATTTTAAACCGGATTTGGCGCTTGAGCTTTGTGGCATAATAGATTTCCCTTGAACGGATTGTAAACCGGATACTTGAAACTTCGGTGAGACCGACTTTCCTTGAGCGAATTTTAAGCCGGAATCCTTCGATGATCCGAAACTTCTTCATTGAGCGGGATTTTGTAACTGCCGTATACTTACTAAGCGGAAATTTTCGACAGCCTTCAAATAACGGTAGCCTCCGGGACGGGTTATCTTTCCCTCCATCATACAGGGTTCTTAAATTTCTTTGGCCGGCAAGATTTGCTGGGTCATGTCATCGTAGCCCCCGAGTCTCAAGGTGACTCAAGGAGTTGGCTTGAAACTCTTCATATTTGACCATGATATAAACCGGCATAACTTGTATATCATTGGTGTTGATAGCATGATGTGAATCCACAGAAGGTTGAGGTGATCATGCGGCGGGTTATAAATGATCCCGTATGAGCCGTGTCGAAGACTTCGACCAATGGTTCATTCCAACTGGCTGTTTGAAGTTGACCAAACTGTAGTGCCAGCGATTTGTGCGCCTGCCCATTGAGCCATCCAGTGCAGACGGTGGCTGATAGTATATGATAATTTGCCTCCATTTTGTTTGAAAGAAAAACCGGGCTACCCAAGCAGTGACTTGCTCATACTCAATAAATAGCTCCTGCAGACAGGTGCGGCCCGACGGGTTGATGTAGACCAGTCCTCGGGGGCGGCGATTTATGCACATCCATTGATAACAAATAGACATGATTCAGCAAGCCAATGTGGACCAGACCGCAAGGGCAGCAGCTTGTGTGCGTCCATTCATCATGTGATATGTCCCGAATTATCACCAGGCGGGATATTATCAACCCGTGCTCCGTATCCGTGGCATAAACCACATTGTAACGAACAATGGTCCTGTATATAAAATATACAAATCAAGGTAATTTGTCCTTTGATAGAAATAATATGTGTTAATAAAACAAATTTGAGATGGATAGCACCTGATGTTTGCAGATGGCAAACGGCTTTGGATGATGAATGTTCCGTTCACCGCAATCGAGGTGGCGGCTTAAAGCACTGCACCGGTCGACTCAGCCGGACCCTCCGGGTCATGTTGACCTTGCCTTTGCTTAAATCCCACAGATAAGTGAAGCAGTATGTGCAACGCTCTTGTGATTGAAGTGGCACCACGGTAGCGCGTGCACGCATTGTTTCCTGGCAACGTGGAGGCCTCGGTCTCGGGATCTGAGCGGCCGACTTTTACATTGTCGACATGCTACCCTTCTTCTTATATATATATATTTTTAACACATAAATCTTGGGGCTGCTGTTAAATGCGCCGTCGGCCAGCTCTATTAAGGCGGCGGTGGGCGCAAATTTTCAAATCGCTGGTATTTGGCGTTGATGTTGATAGCGGCAGACATAAGCTGAAGCATCTGCACTTTTACTCCGCTTCAATGGCCCTCTCGTTGGTAGCATCAAGTTTGACATCTTACGTAGATAGCATCTAGTACTTAGCAGTAGTAGCTTTAGACAAACCTGGGAAGTTTATGACATGGGAGCCTTTGCCTGTAGTATCAGCAAATTTACTCCTCTGTTCAAGAGCTGGCCGCATATACAACATCCATCCTTTTTCTTCTTCTTATGAACAGAGTACTTGCTCAGTTGCTCTACTCCTTTGGTCTTTGCAGCATGTCCCTCTGCAGTCAGGGCAGCCAGCGACTCAGCACGAGGTACGAGGCGAGCAGCGGTTCCGGTGGTTTAACTCGGCGGGGCAGCAGCTGAAGCGGGATGGGACAACAAATCGGTGTCGGGCAGAGGTAACCCGGCACGGAAACGGCTCGACGGATCAAGGTGCAGTCAGGCAGAGATGAGCGCGATGGCGGACCGGCGCGAGGGCCGCACTAAGTAGCTCTTTGGTGACACAGGGCCGACGACCGGTTGATGCAAGGGCGGCCTGTGGCCACAAGCCCGGGCGACTCGGAAACGACTTCGGGTCGGGGCGGCTCAGCAGCGGTAAAACACGGTGTAGGAAAAGCAAGGCCATAGTGGCGGCAGTCGGAGGCGCGCCTGGCGATGGTGACCCGGCGGAGGCCGGCGGGTCGTGGCAGAGGTGGAGTCCAACAGATGTGTTGAACTCTGGCCGGTTTAGTGCAGCAGAGAGGCGCCCACCGTAGCGCAAAGCCGGCCACAACGGAAGGTGAATTGTGTCCGCGGCAGGTCGAAACAGCTCGCGATCTCGAGGCTAAACCGGAGTGGCTTAGAAGAAGGCCGCGACAGCGGTCAAAGCGGCGACTCGGAGTAGAGTTGACTCGGCGAGGCAGCTTCAGAGTGTCTCAGGGAACGGCGGTTTATCCGTGGCGGGCTTCAACAGAGCAGGGGGCGGTTCACCCGAAGTTGCCGGCGAGTTGACGAAGGTGAGTCGAGGTTTGCACGAGATGACCTGGCGGAGACGGCGGTTTCGCGGAAGCCAGTAGGAGTGGCAGTTTGGGGCCAGCAACTCTAGCCGCAGTCCACTGTGGCGGATGATTCCGGGCTGCTCGTCGGAGGTGATTTCGTGGTGGCTCGGACGCTCCTCAGGGCCGACACGAAACAACAGTTGTGACAGCCATCGGCAGGTCAAGACGCGGCAGGAGAGGAGGTCGCAGGAGTCTGCTCGGAGGCGGAGATCACAACCCACCTCTGAGTCGCAGTCAGTCAAATCGCGTTCGCGTTTTTCCCCGGGTTGTTGACTTCCCCTTTTTTTCACGTGAAGACCCTGCCACTTGATAGCTCTTGCCCTCATATTTCATTGAATAATCCTCTTCAAATCTATAAACGAGTCAAACTAGTAGTACTAGTCGCTCCCTTAGTGAAAGTATTTGGAGTTGATCTGTCCTCCACGCCTAAAGTAGCAGCAGGAGCTATCATTGATTCCATCCGGACATGTATCCTAGGACTTCCTTTCGTGGAGCAGCAACAGCCCGGCCGATTGGACCGCTGCTTGTGGATGCAGTAACAATCTGATTCAGCCACCAAACTCTCGATCTCGGCGAGTTGTATCGGCGACTTGTGGCTACGAACATATCATAACCCTAATTTTCTCTTGAATCCCGAATGAGTATCAAATCTGACTACGTGTCTTCAAAATAATGTAAATCCTTCCACAATGATTCTTCTTTATCCGAAAAAATTACAAACTTCTCGATCCCTGAAGGAGATCCCTCCAAGAACTCAACACCACCGTGCGCGGGCCCCACGGTGGGCGCCAACTGTCGTGGTTTTGTCATGGCAGATGTCCTAGGGTGAGGACTTAGTCGTAAGGCCAGCGCACCTTTGTGGTAGCTTGAGAGGGGTTGGGCGGAATCGAGAGACGCAACACAAGACAAGGATTTAGACAGCTTCGGGCCCCGGGAAACATCATCCGGTAATAACCCTACATGCTGTTTGAGGCTAGGTCTCATTATGATCATGAGGGAGCCGCCGGTAAACCGGCTCTTTGTGTCTAGCCCTAGAGATTGTTTCTTCTTGCTTCTAGCTTGTCCCTTTTTGGGGAGCCCTGCCCCTCCTTATATATGTTGAAGGGGCGGATTACATGTGGAGTCCTATTAGGATTAGGACTAGTCTATCTCTAATACAAACCGAATACAAGTCTAGGTCTTAACTCCTTGTAAGACAAATATTCCTCACGCCTTTCCTCTTAAACCGGCCTACCAGTATGAACCGGCCTTCTGGGCCTTGGGCCTTGTCACCGTCTGTCCCGCCCGCCGGGTTACCAGTGAGTCCTTATCTTTAGCCAGGTTGCTTGTAAACCGTCTGGTCTGTGCGGGTCGCCAGTGAATCACCAAGTGTTAGCAGGGTCTCAAATAAACCGCCAAGTCCGGCCGGGTTATACTCCCGGCCGGTTTACACCGCGGGGTATATCCTCGACAGAGCCCGAGGTACTGCTCCGCTGTGATGGAGGGTTTCGTCGTTTGAGCAGCTCCGGTGAGTTGTACGACGCCGAGGCTGAAGCGAGACAAGAGACAACGAACAACGTTAACTGAGTGGAATTCTAATAGCATCTCCAATGCATGGCGTAAAATACATAACCACAAAGTGCTAGATGTAAAATACATCAGCCGCTCATCTCTGAACTTAAGCGTCGAAACTGAACTTAATCGTCGGCCCGAACCTAACTGTCCAAACTGAATTTTGTTTGTCGAAACTGAATTTTCTTTGTCGTCGCCCTGAGCATAATAGCAAGGTGAGGCTACGTCGGTCGATGACTTTTTCATCTCTGGTCGGTCGATTTTGCAGCCGTTGGATACGAAATCAAGGGCTGCGGTTCATCTTCAACCTCCACCCCGAGCCGCCAGCCACCACCGCCAAACAGCAGCTCCCGCCGCCCATGACGGCGGTCGCCGCCCGCCCCCCTAAAACACTCCCCACCGCCGTCCGCCGCCGCCCGGCCATCCTCTAGGCCCCCGTGCGAGTTTTTTCTCCGCGATCCCCACGCCACCGCCACCTAACGCCCACCACCGTCGGCGACCACCGCCCCCATCCTGAACCCTAAGATAGATAGTGGGGTACCTCTTCGGCGAGCCCCCCTCCCCGCTGCGGTTGGTTCTTCCTTCACCCCGGCGAGCCCACCCCTTGGAAATCGACTGACCCAAAAGTCGATTCAGTCGACTGAAGTGTAGCCAAATCAGAGCAGCATCGCAAGCAAGAGCAAGAGCGAGAGCAGCAGCGCGAGCAAGAGCAATAGCAAGAGCAGACCAGGCAGGGGACCGAGAGCAAGAGCAGAGCAGCAGCGCGAGCGAGAGCTAAAGCAGCAGCAGCTCCTACTGATGTGGACGTCACCGCCGAGGGAGCGACGCCGTGGAGGAAGTGGCCGGCGACACCGCCGTGGATGGAGCCGCGCCGTGTCGGCTCGGGACGGCGCCCGGCAGCACCGTGAGATCGAATCAAGAAGAAAATCGGCGATTAGTTTACAACCTCTTTGGTGGCGCCGATTAGGCCACGGCTTCTTCCGAGGAAACGGTGATGATGATGCTCTTCCGGTGGTGCGGTGAAGACGGCGGTGTGGGAATGGAGGTGGCGCGAAAACGAGGGGAACGTCGGGCAGCTCCTTGGAGGTGGAGGGCGGGGTGGCTGAACCGGCGGGACGATGAGATCGACGACGGATCCTCATCCGATGCGGTGGATGAGGGACGTCGAGGTGTTCTTGTGGACGGCGTCGTCGGGGAAGAAGCTCCGGCTGGGTGGCGGATGGAGCAGGTGTGGGGTTTCATCGCGGGTTTTCGCGGCCTCGGTGTCTGAATGGGTGGGCGGATGGGATGGCGGTGGGGAACCATGGCTTAGAGACGCTTGTCCGAAATGCGGGGTAAGTTCTGAAAGTACCCCCACCGATTTGAGGCTGTTCTTTCGGTTCAGGGTACCACGGGCATTTCGCGTGTCGGGATTTCATAGGAGGTGGGAGTTTTCGCGTTGTAATTTCGAATATCAAGGCGCGGGTTGAGATGGAGGAGTTGTCCGAGCACAACGAGACAAAGATATATCTTAAATATTTCGGGCTAACAAAGGCGCTGGTTGAAATTTCGGACAAGCCTAACGTGTCTTGTACCAAATCAATGCGCACTACAAATGTCATTCAAAACTTTGATTTCATGTTATGTTCAATTAAAATATTTCGCTACGTGTATAATGCATGCAACCTACTACTCAAATGAATGTTTTAGTCCATTCTAAACGTATATACTACCGCTTCAATATGAACTAAATTTGAATAAGATCTACAGTAATGATTGTTGTGAAGTCAAAGCATTTGAATTCATTTCTCCGTTTTAATAAGATCTACAATCATCATTGTTGTCAAGTTAAACCATCGTTTGTGTATTATCTTCACATCACACCACATGATCAGTATCGAGTTACATATGAACTATGTGTACTATATGAACTCGAACTAGATTTTTTGAATCCACTTTATTTTGATTTCAAATCACATTACATTTCTAGCTCTAGCTAGATCTTCATAATCTAAACCATGTCTCATATGTATAATGTGTTTATCACATTATGTATGTGCCCCGCCCCCTACGCCTACAAGTATTTAGATGTGAGTTGCAAACACCACACATTACCACAAATTCAAATAAAATGTGAGAATGTTCGATATATAGTATTGTTTAGATTGCTCGATATTTAGTTGTAAGCTGCAAAGGCCGCACATTATCTCAAATTCAAATAAAATGTGAGATTGTTTGATGTATAGTACGGTTTAGATTGTTCGGCATTTGGCTGTGAGTTGCAAACGCCATGCATTATCACATTATGGTATAACATGTGCACATCACATGTATCATCGCTATATTCATGCATGCAATGTTTAAAACACTATGATCTCCTATTCAAATATATGAATCCGCTTTCATATCAAATTATGATCTTTGTTAGTCTCTTACACCCACACAGTCCTCTAACCTTTGTAGCTACCACTAACTTTCTCTCGTGCATGCACACGCCCTCCTCGCCCTCCCCTCCCTCGGCATTCTATCCACCGGGCACATTCATTTTTTCCTTTAGGTCGTTCTCCCAGAGTCTCCACAACTCCTTCCCGACAAACACCGATCGATAAACCTCTCCAGCGATGCCTGCCTACAGCATACACACACAGCTTCAATCTCCTCCTTTATGTGTCCTTGCCTCGTGTCTCTCATATGGTCAGACACACGTGTAAACTCTCACCCCTCTTTTAATCGATCTCACAACCGCACACTCCTCCCCCTATCCAGCTAGTAGTTGGGCCTCTCGCACCACCTCCTAGCTCCATTCTCTCTGTCTATCCGTCTCACTGGGCCTTATTTGCCTCTAACAAATGGACGTACACCGACCGATCTCTCGCTATACATATAGCCAGCTAGGTCCTTATAACTCCTTTTTACCCACACATCGATCGATCTACCTCATTAGTTGTGTCTCTCCCTTCCTCCGACAAACAACAATTGATCTACCGATCTAGTTAGGTTTGCTTACCAAACACATGGTTCCCCTTCATCATCCATGGATGCGTCCCAGAGCAGATCTATCACGCAGAGGCACACACGTAAACACATCCCCACTCTTATTGATAACATTGCAGTTCCACCCTCAGTTTGTCTAGTAGGCCTCTCCCAACATCTCCGAGAAGCAACTCCATCACCCATCCAGCACTCTACCCCTCTCCCTCCTCCTCCCTCCCTCTCTCTCTCCTCTCTCTCTCTGTCCCATCATATTTCCCGTCCTTCAGTTATGTATGGGTGTCGACCAATCTCCCTCATGACATAGCTAGGTCTCTCCTTCTCAACACATATACGAGTCGTTCTACCTCTATAGTTAGGCCTCTGCCTACCCCTCCCCCACCCCTCCCCCACACACACCGATACATCAAGCGCTCTAGTCATGTCTCCACCCACACACAAACTTGACATGTGCCCTCTAACGTTCCGGTAGGCTAGTCGCCCTATATCTTTGACTTGCACACACACACGCAATTTCGATGGCTCTCTTCATTGATCTCGCACCCACCTGTACTTGATCCTCTCTTCGACTCTATCGATAGCTATGACCCCTCCCTCTCTTCTCGTGGATTGCCCGACCCTCTATGTATGATATCGATAGGCCTACATTTCACACACATTGCATGCAAAATTTTGTTTGAGATGTCATCGACACATATTCCCACAAATAATTCACGAAATCAACGCCCACCCCACCCCACCCCCACCACAAAACAAAAAACACTCACGAACGCGGTTTGTATCTCTGACACACACCCACGTAGGTGGGGGACGTGCACGAAGAGAAGAGGTGCATGCACGGCGACGCACTCCGTCTCTTTCCCAACCACACCCGCGGGTACATGGTGGAGCTCGTTTACAGACGGAAAAGGCAGCCCACGTGGTAATTTGGCACGTGTCTTGGTTGTCCACTTGGTGGAGGGAGGATCGTCTACCACGGGTGAACAAACAAATTGCGACTTGACGTTATGTTAAATTAAAAAAGAGGCAAACCATGTGGGGCCTACCTTAGAGGCAAGGCTCTATACACTGGAGTACTTTTGATGTGTCCCGTCAACTCGCAGAATGAGGAGAAGCTTGCTTAGTACGCCGTCTCCCCCGCCCACGGGCGCGGTGGCTCGCAGGATGAGGTGAAGCTTGCTCCTCCCTCGCCCATGCGCGTGGTGGCTCACAGGACGAGGAGAAAAATTTACTACTCCCTCCGTTTACTCCTCGTCCCTACTACCTTGGTTATAGATTATATCATATTGTTTGGAATATATATGTCCTTAGTAGATTTCAATATGAACTACTAGTACATACTCCAAACCCTGATGTATATAGACGTATTTTAGAGTGTACATTCACTCATTTTGCTCCGTATGTAGTAGCACTCTCCCTCGCCCCTCGACCCTCGCCCACGTGGTGGATGTGCAACAATTCATTCGGTCTCATATAGCGAGCGATATATCTTGCACTACCATTATTGCTCGACTTCCGAAGAGGCTAAGAGCCAATCGCAAGGTTAATATTTTGGAGATGCCAAGCGCAAGGTTATAGGAGAACAAGTAGTAGGTGCCACGTCATTTATAAATAATTTTGTTTTCTTGATGGGCACGTCGCAATATGATAGGTTCATATGGAGAGAAAAGGAAACCGCTCCACTATATACATAGTCGGGGCGGGCCAGCCTACACGGTTGCTTGTGGGGTTGCTCTCTTCACACTCTCTCACAAAACGATCGTGGCCACATCTCTAACATCCCGGCGGATCACGTCCGCTTGGGGAAGGGTGGATGCTTAGTGTAGATCGGTGTCCGTCACCGACGGCGAAAACCCACCGTCGGCACATCCCGATCAGGGGTCCCCGCCGTTCTCTCTCACAAAGCCGGTGAGGTTGCCTTCGTCCCTTGCTCCTCAAGCGCGACATGGGCGATTGCCGCCTCCGCCGCCCTCCTCAAGGTCGAGCTCGTCCCTCGGTACAACTCCCTTTACAGCTGGCTTGCACCATCGCTCCAGCTGCCCACATCACTCCCTCGTGGATATTTCTCTACTTCTTTGCCCCGCACATACCGATACCTCTCTGGCTTCTACGTCTGAATTTGTGATGAGTTTATGTCTCATCAACTAGTCCTAGTAATCTTATTCTAATCACGCTTCTTCAATTTCTTTGCCACAGGGATGCTCATCTCGATTTTGGTGAAACTGCACAAAATGATCCGATGGTCAAAAGGTTGCAAACTTCATTTATTAGGAAGCTCGAGCGTTGCCTCGCAAATTGAAGCCTGGTCGGGGTTCACGGTTCAAGGGCTAGGGACTGCATGGATCGTTTTTCTTTAGCTGCCTCTGCTCCAAAATAAGTGTCAACTTTAGTAGTAGTACAACTTTGTACTAAAGTTTGCACAAAGTTGAGACACTTATTTTGGAGCGGAGGAGTACATATTTGCTATGATCTTTCAATCATTGAGATGCAATAGCATGCATGTTAGTCTCCTTTGTATTTGATGAAATGTTGCAACGGGCAACCTTGGACGCAAGATACATGTAACAGAGCTGGAAGCTTCATAGCATTGTACAAATTTATCTCATTGATAAATTATAGTACGTACTAGTACTATACTAGTACTTCCTCCGTTCCTAAATATAAGTCTTTGTAGAGATTTCACCATTAACCACATGCGGATGTATATAGATGCATTTTAAGTGTAGATTCATTCATTTTGTTCCGTATGTAGTTCACCTAGTGGAATCTCTACAAAGACTTATCTACTAGTAATAGCTAGCCCCCACTACTAGGAATTCTCTATCCTCTCCTTGAGCCACATCATCAAAATTGACGTAGCCGTTAGATGAAGTAAATCAGTCATAATAGCCGTCTGATCTAGACGTTGAGAGGCTCAACACTAAGCCACATGCAAGCATGCAGAAATACCGTGGCACATGCATGGTAGTGGGTTTTAAATCACATCAACATGTCTGCATGCAAGCATGCACCGGTAGCATGCATGTAAGTGTTTTCACTGCTCTTGCACTCCTCCACTGTAAGAATGGAGAAAATTGTAATCTACTACTACTTCTTTTACTGAAAGCGTGGGACATCCAGCAGTCCTACCACCTCAAGAATAAAGACCAATGAGACGTCAAATCACATAGACCCAGCATGAAGTTGGACGGACGAAGCAACCATCACTCTTGCGCCCGGTGAGAGGTCGCGTCCGCTTCTGCCTGGGCATGAATGAGGCACCGATTCTTTGGAGCGGCGCTGACCGTTTGGCGTGATAGCAGCAAGCGGTGGAGGGGCTTTGGGTGGGCCAGGCTGGTCGAGGCGCGAGGCGTGGCAGCTGTCGCATGTCCCTACGGACACGCCCGGAAGCGAGGGGATGCACCACTCTCGCGGCTAAAATCGTACACTACACACCATCTCTCTGTAGGAGTAGGTCGATCTGTCGCACTCTCTAACACACACATGATGTTAAACACACACACGCACACGCACGCACCTTGGTCCCGTTGCACCTTCTAACGTGACTTATTACACCTAGACGGAGGGAGTAGTAAGTATACGAGATACGGTGGCACACTGACTTAAGTCGAATACAAGTGCCCAAAATTTGTGTGCATGTTATAATAAGGATTCACTTAAAATAGTGCGTGAGCGAACAGAGGGATCAATTGGACAGTGTTCCCAAGCGATGGCGAGATGTGTGAGGTAGTAAGATACACGGGCGCTTTTAATTTTTCTTATTAATTTGTTTGTTTCACCCTCTGATTGGTGGGACCCAACGTACTATGTGGAGAGAGGTAAGGTGACTAAGGCTGCATTATTTCTGCACCACTATGGATAGTCTTACCACCAAAGCCACATGACACGATTATGATTGAAATCCTAATGGCATGCCTGTTACACGAATGCAGGAATGTATAAAAGGTTATTTTCCTCCTGTTGAACATAACGGGAGGGTTGTGTAGCTGGTTAGCCTGTTCGCTCATCAAACTTGAGGTCTCGGGTTCGATAACTACACTTGAGCATAATTTTTGCCAGAGGATTCTTTGACTGGTCAAAATGTTTTCTAGGGTTTGCACGCTTCACACTCTCTCCAAAGATATATATATACACGCTGGAGCCTCGGCCTTGTAGTTGCTCTCTTCACACTCTCTCCCCTCTCCCATGGAGCTGGATCCTCGGCGCTTGTAGTTGCTCTCTTCACACTCTCGCCCTCTCCAGATCTAAACAAGACTTCGTTGGCCTCTCTCTCCCCTCACTTGCTGCTCAAAGAGCCGGCAGGATCCGTCACCGGAAGGGAAGGAGGCTTAACGCTGTCGCCGTCGGCGAGGAGGGAATCCACTACCGACGCTGCTGTTCACTTTCCACCCAGTGGCGGCGCTGGAGGGCCTCCGACCCTTCTTCTTCGCCGTCCTGTCGCCCACGAACCACGCCCCAAGAACCTTAATGTATATTTTACTTACTCCACATGCATTGCTCTAGCTGCATGTATACCATGAATCTAGGGCGTGGTTCAAATAGGAAAGGAGGGGGGAAAGTAGTGGGAAAAGTTGTATATAGCATGAATCTAGGACGTGGTTCAAAGAGGAAATGAAGGGGGAAAGTTGTATAGCATGAATCTAGGACATGGTTCAAAGAGGAAAGGAATGGGGGAAAGTAGTGGGGAAAGTTGTATCGCATAAATCTCGAACGTGGTTCAAACAGGAAAGGAAGGGGCGAAAGTACTAGTTCAAAAAGGAAAGGAAGGGACAAGGCTGTAGAGTTTGAGTAGGACTAGATTTGCTGCACTCACATAGGGAAAGGTGTCTAAAGATAACAAAACTGGGACCAACACAAATATGCTCCTTGGTTGTTTGTTCTTTGTTGCTAAAGACTGTGCATGACCATAGTACATCGGTAAATGCACATGGTGCTGGTGCGTCCACTGTCCCGTGCAACTCATTAGCTGTTGTTAATCTATGGCCCTGTTTGATTAAAAACTCCCTAGTCCCTACCTGCTTGGTTCCAGGGACTAAACATGGACTAGAGGTTATTAAATGACATGATAAAAGACCATTTTACCCCTAGTAATGAACTAATAGAAACAAGGTGCGATGCGTGGCAGGGGCAACTGTTGGAAAAAGTCCCAAAAAGACTCCCTCGGGGTCTTGTTTCTTTAGTCCCAAATGCCCCCTTTTAGTCCCGAAAAGTCCCTCCTGTTTGGTTTAGATGTGACTGACACGGAGTTTTTTTAGTCCCTACACCAAAATGTCCCTGTAAACAAACACCCTCTAATAATGCCGCTGGAAAATTGATGCAATGCCACGGTTAAAAGCAAATTACATGTTTAACGAATTTTATTGTTAATATAATCTCTATGTTAATATTAATCAATGCCACCGTTTGAGAAATGCTACTGTCTTGCTTTCTTTCCCATTTAGATAAGGTAGATGCTTATTTTTGTTGGCTTCTGTGTCATCCACCGTTATTGACCACTAATTGTTTCCTTTGCACCTCTGTGTAAACAGGGTTATCTACTTCACCTCGTTGCCATTGTGACCATTTGTTGCACTGCACAAAACACTTTTGTTTTAAGAGTGTTTTGTGCAGTTCAACCAAAATGTCACATTGACAATGTCGCTTGATTGCTTGATCTTAGTGGAACTGCACAAGAGGAGATCTTACTTCCTATCCGTTAAGGCGAATTTGGTTCAAATCTTCTTCTTGTGAGTTGTTTGAATTCCGCATCATGAGAGGTCAGTACTAGCCTTCTTTCACATGATTCTGCAGTGTGCTTTCATATGTTGTGCTACTTGTACGATAATGTTGCTTGATTTTAGTGAACTGCACAAATGGAGACAAGACTTCCAATCTGTATGTGCACCGTAATATCCCATTGAGGTAAGATAAGGATATTTCACAACTGCTGGCCTGTATTTTGCCACTTTCATCGAAAATTAAGTTTAGTACTATACTTGTGCTCCCTAATTGACATGCCAAATCTTACATTGAAGGCGAAGCTTGTCATTATTGAACCAAGTGATGACGGGAAGAACAAGCGGAAGAAAAACAAAATCAACTCCGATGCTGTAATGAAGCACCGAAATGTGATGACACAAGTAATGATATAGTTTTGCATCTTAATTTATTGCTATGGCTGGAGCGAGCAATTGTTTTGCCACCGATTTGATGCCATACGTAATTATCTCTACTTGTGCAAACATGGATCTTCTTTGAAGATACCATATATTTTAGTGGAACTGCACAAGAAGATGTTGGAAACATTAAACTAATCGAGGAGTATATAGTAAGCATGGCCACCCCGTAGATAGCAATAGATGGTTCCTTAGAAGTGCTTCATCTGTATGCTCTACACAATCAGCCTCGACAAAGGTTGGTACTCGCCACCGATTTCATCCATATGATTGAGCTTTGTCATCTCTATTGGTGTTGTGCTCTGTTTAGATCTTGTCATGAAAAATGGTATTGTCCTTGGGAAGTGCTTCATCTGTGCTGTTTTAAATATTTCCTTTCCTTTTTTCGAGCAAACATGGATGCTAGCATTTAGTAGTCCTCTTGTCTTTGCACAACAGGATCATCTTCCTCTGAAGAAGAATATGGAGTACGTGAAGTGACTAGTTCGATTATGCCAGGATGAAGAAGCACCGTCTATCTTCTCATCGGAAGGAGCAGTGAAGGATGGTTACATTACTCCCCACAAGACCAAACTAACTTCAGCTCGTAAGGACCGACAAATCTCCATTTTTTTGTTGTGATGCTTGCGAGTACAATGTTGTTCTAGGATTCTTTCGGTGAGTTCCATTTTTCTAAAAGTGTGCTCTACATGGACCATGTATGTGCTGTTGAAACTGTCAATTCATAGTACAATTTCCTTTATACTAATCACTTTTTGTATTTGTGCAAACAGGGTGCTCAGCTTGATTTCAACGGAACTGCACAAAATGTTCATGAATACATCGAATCATTCATTTCCACCACAAGAAAGGAGGTGCCCATAACTTCAAGGCGTTGCAACATATAAGGGCGAAATCGCACAAGCTACGCTGAATTTGGTTGATTTTGGTGGAACGCACAAAAGAACAGCTGGTTTATTTAGCACGAGTTGCCATGTCAATGTCCGAACGATGGCAAACCCTGCCCATTCCACAATCGTAGGCAATTGATATTTTGGAATGGGACAACCTTGTCAAATTTTGCTCATTGATTTTAGCAAGATATGCGTTTGATATTTTCGAATGGGACGCCCTTTGCTGTCTGCAGCGGCGATCAATTTTTCTTTATTCTTTAGTTGTGAAGTAAATATTGCCTCTGACATGTGAGTCGCTGAGATGCATAATCATCAATTGTTTTGAATGTTCTCTATGAATTGCCAGGCCTGTGTGTTTGATTGCAATGTACAGAAACGCTAAAAAGCTGCTCAAACTCTTTATACTCCTTCAGTTCCTTTTTACTTCGCACATTGTGAAAGTGCATACTTTTTTGTATAAGATTGGTCAAAGTAGAGATACTTTGACCGCAGACAAAACTTGTATGCGGACTAGAAAGGATCGGAGGGAGTACATGTGAAACTGCTGCAAACGTGGTGATCACCCTGGGAATAATGCTAGTACGTATAGTTTTTCCTGTTCATCCAATGCCAGTGATACAGGAATTCGAACTAATCGAAATATAAACATGCCGGATTTCATTACATTTCATACATTCTTCAACTAAAAAGGGGTGTTTGTGGCCGCATGCATCTCCCAGATGCAGAGGCCGGGGGTCATCCTCCTTTTCAAAAAAAAAAACTAAAAAGGGGTGCGCTGGAGGTATAATTAGTTAGCCAAAGCTACCCACGTGTGTCCCGCAGAGCGAGCAGAAGCTTGATGACTTAACTGCAGGTGCGAGTTGAGTAATCGACATGTGGCCTGTTGGGCCCACGTGTCGATCAGCCAACGCACCAGCGATTAAGTAAAGCAACGTTCTTCTCGGCGCAGCTCTCCGACTCCACGTCGCCGCCAAGAAGCTAACCGGCCATCAATGGTCAACCCGCCTAGCTTGACTTCAACCGGAGGGTAGCAGCGGTGGCCTTACTTGGACCCGAGCGGCGGCGACCTACCGTGTTCTACTCTTCCTCGTTTTCTATGTGGCGCGGCCTCGTTGGCAGTGGGGCGGGGCCTCGGCGGAGCCGGCGATGCCTCTGTCTCATTGCCGGCGGGCGGCGCCTCAGCGGAGCGGTGGAAATCCTCCCCCACGTTGCCGGCAAGGTGGGGCCTCGGCTGAGCCGGCGATGTCCTCTGCCTCGTTGTTGGCGGGGCGGGGCCTCAGCGGAGCCGGCGGTGTCCTCTGCCTCATTGTTGGCCCGCGGGGCCTCGGCGGAGCCGGCGGTGTCCTCTGCCTCGTTGTTGGCGCCGCGGGGCGTCGGCGGAGCAGGGCGTCGTCGACGCCAGCGGAGCGGGGACTCGTCGGAGCCGGCATTGTCCTCTGCCTCATCCTCGGTCTCGCCAAACAGCGCCTCGCCCGCTTCATCACCTTCTTTGCTAGCCTCTTTGTAGGCGGCCGCAGCCTCCGCCACCCGCATGCGGTACCGCCAGCGCTCGAGGCGGCCCTTGCGGGCGGAGCGGTACGAGTCGAGCAGCGCCTCCTGCTCCGCTCGCACCGCGGCGATCTGCTCCTCCGCCTGCAGGTGCTCCTGGAGGATATGGTGGATGTAGGCGGCGTCGGCCTGCGCCTCCCGGAATTGCTCCTCAGGCATCTGCCTCACCCTGTCCATATATTGGGCACGGGCCTCGCCGATGGTCATGGTGCAATGGACCGGTGAGGATGGCGCTGAGGAGGGGGTTGGCGCCGGATCGTCGACTACCATGTTCTCCATTGGGACGTCGTCGTCCTCCGGCTGCCTGCCGGCCAGCCGGTCGGCAGCAATGGCTGCTATCTCCTTGTGGTCCGTCGTCCGCTCGTCCCAAAGAGCGCTGGAGCACGAGGAAGCCATGGTGGGCAGTAGTGGTGTGGACAGGAGAAAGGCAACGGATGCGGATGGCTGCGGCTATGGCCGGCGCAGCAGTTTATATAGCAATAGTGGGCAGGCGGAGGGACGGACGTGTGACGCCGGAGTAGCCGCCTCGGCAACCGCGTATCATTAATGTGTGCGGCAGATGGACGGACGAACGACACTTGTGTCGTTTGAAGGTGGAGCAATCGCCTGAACTGGGAAGCGGCGCGGCCGGCGCTGACTGTTTCGGGCGGAAAGCACGCGCGGGCGAGGAGATCACTTTACTTGGATAGGATGACAATGGGGACCCACCAGGTCCATAGCCTCACGTACGCAAGTGCCTCCTTATTATATATATATATATAACTATAATTTATTTTGCTTCCTCCTGGTTTCCTGACATCACGATCCCACACCATTGTCTACCTATGTACTCCCTCCTTTCCGGTTTATAGGGCTTATCTCAAAATTTTAGTTTTTCCATTTTATAAGGCTCAATTTGGTTGTTTTCCATCACATGTTCAGATTCCAAGGTGTATTAAATCATTGCATGTACTTTATGCATGCATGCATTGCAATTAATGCATTGATAAACATAATTTTTTTAGGATAACAAGAGCATTAATTAGGTGCTTTTGCAAAACTAGAAAAAGTATTCCACCAATCGCCATCTACCTTGATTGGTGAGATTTTTGAATTGAGCATTATAAACCGGAAAGGAGGGTGTAGTCAATAAACGAGAGAATTGCACAAGAAGCGGCCGACAGCTGGGACCAAGAAGCTCGAGCAGTATTTGTGTTTTTGAGGTGTGAGCACTGCAGAGTTTTTCGATGTTTACCTCAGATATTAATTTTCTCCTCCGAACAACAACGAAAACATCGCTGCAGGTATTAATCTGGCGGCTGTGGCCCATCTAGCCCAGGCGGATATCTAGCCAGATATTAATTTTTTCAAGCTGAAAATGGCTAGCCCAGCCATACTTCTTTTAGGAATACCCGAGCAAGGTCAAGTTGTTATTCTCCGCCCATTGGCTGCAAATCTTTCCTAGGAGGGATGCATTAGGCTTAACAAGAAAATGGGTTTTAAGAAATAATAAATGGGATGTAATTATAAAAACTAGGTAGTAACTATAAAAATGCACCAAACAATGATTACTTTATAAAATATTACTTTTGGAATATTAAAATTTTTAATTACATTAATTGTTGCGAGCGGAATGTTTTGTTGGATTTTTACGCAATATAAATTTATAATGAAATTGTATTTAATCTGACTAAAATTTCGGGATAAAAATATCCGGATCCCATCAAAATGTGGGAAATTTTATTGAATTCTGTTTTGAACGGTTGGTTGAAATGGGCTGTACTTTTAACAAACTGTAAATGGGCTGATCCATTAGAATTCAAAAATGGGCTACACATTATTACAAATCTCAAATGGGCTATATGTTCTCTGCCACACACTTCTGGCCTTACTAAGTTGACGCGTCCCCTAAAAAAAAGAGAGTTGACGGGTATGCAAGGCTTTGTCAACTTATAGTCAACACACGGTTCTAGCAGCAGTGGCTGTTGGATGTCCATCCAACGGATGCCGTGCTTCTTGGATATTCTAGCTTCACCCGCCCAAAAAATGATTCATCCCCCTTACATCTGGGGCGTACCATTTCGGAAGCTGACCTGTGGGCCTACTAAGTTGACGTACCAAGTGCTTTGTCAACTTAGTCAATATAAACGATTCTAGCTGCAGTGACTGTACGATGTCCATCCAACGGCCGTCGTGCTTCTTCAACCTCTGGTCTTCTTGCTCCAGCCGCCCAAAGCAGCGCCGGTTGTGCCGCCTGCTCCTGCCTCCCGTGGCCAGCTGTGCTGCCGTGGAGGCCTCACAGCCCCCTACTACTCCCACCGCTGGCCAGGCCATCCCTCCACTCACCCACTGACCCACACCCCCTGTTATTCTGCGGCGACGGCAACGCAGCCGAACCAGTGAACCCTCATACTCCTCTCCACGTGTGCATCCACAGCCGCGTCATCCCCGGCTCCGCGTCGTCCCCTTCCTAGGCCTCGCCGTCGTCCACCGCCATGGTGCTCTTGGCGCGGCGTGGTCAACGTGGTCAAGGAACGACTTCCATCGGACGTGGACTGTACGTGGAGAGGCTGACAGCTGGGTCCACGGCAGCCACAAGGAAGTGCCTCCTTATTACGCGCAAAATAATTATTCCTCCACCTGACAGCGGGGACCCACCGGACGGGCCACCGTATTTCGCGAAAAAAATGATTCGCCCCCTGACTGCTGGGACCCACGAGCTACATCTTTGCACGCAAGGAAGTGTGTCCGAAAAAAAATGATTCGCCCCCCTGACTGCTGGGACCCACTAGCTACATCTTCACACGCAAGGAAGTGCGTCCGAAAAAAAACGATTCACCCCCCGACTGCTGGGACCCACCAGCTACACCTTCGCATGCACGGAAGTGCGTCCAGCCAAAAAAAATGATTCGCCCCCCTGACTGCTGGGACCCATCAGCTACACCTTCGCACGCAAGGAAGTGCGTCCGGCCAAAAAAAAACGATTCGCCCCCCTGACTGCTGGGACCCAGCAGGTACACCTTCGCACGCAAGGAAGTGCATCCGGGCAAACAAAAAAAAATTCGCCCCCTGACTGCTGGGACCCACCAGCTACATCTTCGCAGGCAAGGAAGTGCCTGACAGTCGGGCCCCACCTAGTCGAAGCGTACGTAGCGTTGTCATCCTAGTCGCGAACGTGTACGTACATACTGGTTGATGTAGAGGCGCGCACGTGTCGTAGTAGAGGCGCGCACGTGTCGTAGTAGAGGCGCGCACGTATCATGTACACGTACGTACAACGGCCAGGGTGCAAGAAAGAAAATACGATCACGTATGTGTACATACGGGCGGGGTC
Organism: Aegilops longissima; assembly: GCA_021605205.1. Lineage (NCBI taxonomy): Eukaryota > Viridiplantae > Streptophyta > Magnoliopsida > Poales > Poaceae > Aegilops > Aegilops longissima. The sequence goes on along the minus strand of CM038681.1, from coordinate 335,286,851 downwards.
TCGAATGCCTAGTCGCGCATACCGCAAAACGAAGGAAACGGACCTCCTACGGTCGAAACGGGGGTCCTGTTGATCGGGAGGGGTGTGGCGTACCGCAAAACGGAGGAAACAGACCTCCTACGATCGAAATGGGGGTCCTGTTGATCAGGAGGGGTGTGGCGTACCACAAAACGGAGGAAACAGACCTCCTACGATCGAAATGGGGGTCCTGTTGATCAGGAGGGGTGTGGCGTACCACAAAACGGACGAAATGGACCTCCTACGGTCGAAACGGGGGTCCTGTTGATCGGGAGGGTGTGGCGTATCAGAAACGGATTTAAACGGACCTCCTACGGTCGAAGCGGGGGTCCTGTTGATCGGGAGGGGTGTGGCATACCGCAAAACGGAGGAAACAGATCTCCTACGGTCGAAACGGGGGTCCTGTTGATCGGGAGGGGTGTGGCGTACCGCAAAACAGACGAAACGAACTTGTGTTGGGCGCTTCACGGTCAAACGGGGGGGGTGTGGCGTGCGCAAAACAGGACTCCACGGATCTGTTCATCTCCACAGTTGACCTCCTCCAGCCTCCACGGGCTACCGTCGACCTCCTCCAGCCTCCACGGGCTCCTGTTCATCCAGCCTCCACCGCGCTTACTCCACCACTCTTGTTCAACCACCCTCCACGGGCACCCCTCCACCGTCTACTTTTCATCCAGCCCTCCACACCACGGGTCCTGTTAACCACCCTCCACGGCCACCCCTCCACCGTCTCTGTTCATCCAGCCCTCCACACCACGGGTTCTGTTCATCCGAGGCAACGCCATCGCCATTATTCATCCAACCCCCCGCAACGCTCACTAGCAGCGATGGCGAAGAATCGCTCCATCGGGTTCGATTAACAGCCATCGATCGATCGCTCGGGTTCAATAACGCGTAGCTCGTAGTGCAATCACTCGGGTTCGATTAGAGCCCAACGCCTCGCTTCGGCTTGATTAGAGCCAACGCCGCACACACGCTGCAGCACGTCGTCTGAGAAAGCAGCGCATCGCTCCGCCCGACCTCCCACCGTAACTGCAACTCCCAAAATTTTCCTCCCCTCGCTTCTACCACGGTTTTTCCGTCATGGACGGCCCAAAGAATGTCATGCAGCTGCGTCTCCGGCCCGCCCAGGATGAAAAGCCTATTTTCTATCATGATTTTTTGTCATAGAAGTAGGAGCCCACCACATCTTTGATGATACCGGGTTTTGTCACAATTATCGTCATAGAAGTGCCATATGTATGACAGAATTTTTTTTCGTTCGGCCCAAAATGTCACGGATGTGTCTTTTTTTTGTAGTGTACACTTCTAGCATACATTTTCTGAGAGAGAACCACCTACTCCTGTGTTGAGATCCAGATATTCGAATCCTACCACAAGATTCTTGATTTCTAGCCTTCCCCAAGTTGCTTTCCACTCAAATCATCTTTCCACCATATCCAAATCTGTGAGAGAGAGTTGAGTGTTGGGAGACTATCATTTGAAGCACAAGAGCAAGGAGTTCATCATCAACAAAACATCTATTACCTTTTGGAGAGTGGTGTCTCTGAGATTGGTTAGGTGTCGCTTGGGAGCCTTCAACAAGATTGTGGAGTTGAACCAAGAAGTTTGTAAGGGCAAGGAGATCGCCTACGTGAAGATCTACCTGAGTGAGGCAAGTCCTTCATGGGCGATGGCCATGGTGGGATAGACAAGGTTGCTTCTTCGTGGACCCTTCGTGGGTGGAGCCCTCCGTGGACTCGCGCAACCGTTATCCTTTGTGGGTTGAAGTCTCCATCAACGTGGATGTATGGTAGCACCACCTATCAGAACCACGTCAAAAATCTTCGTGTCATCATTGTGTTTGCACTCTCCAAACCCTTCTCTTTACCTTCATATGCAATGTTTTACTTTCCACGGCTACACTCTTAGAATTGCATGTGTAGGTTCATTGCTTGGCTTGTGCTAATTGCTAAAATCTGCCAACAACTAAAATTGGGAAAATGTTAGATTTTTATTTGGTCAAGTAGTCTAATCACCCCCCTCTAGACCTACTTTCGATCCTACAGGTGTATCAGAGATTTGGTCTCCATTTGCCTTGATTTCCATAGCTTTGGTGATCATAGCATTGGTTTCACAACCTAGGAGAGTATGGCGTCTAGCGAGGGAAATTACCACTGTAGAGGTCTTTACTTTGATGGTACTAATTTTGCTAGTTGGAAGCATAAGATGAAAATGCATATTCTTGGTCATAACCCCGCCATTTGGGCTATTGTGCATATTGGCTTGCAAGGTGATTTCTTCGAGGATGGAGAAGAACCGGATCGTGAAGCGTCCGCTGAAGAAATGAAGATGCTGCAATACAAAGCTCAAGCTTGCGATATTCTCTTTAGTGGATTGTGCCCCAAATAATTCAACAAAATCAGCCGCCATGAGAATGCAAAGGAAATTTGGGATACTTTGGTTGATATGCACGAAGGTACCGAGTCCGTCAAGGAATCCAAATTGGATGTGCTTCAAAGTCAACTTGACAAGTTCAAAATGAAGGATGGTGAAGGAGACGCCAAGATGTACTCTAGGCTTCCTCTCATCACAAATGAGATTGCCGGCTTATGAAGAAAAGAGATGACTGAAAAATTCATCATCAAGAGGATCCTAAGAGCCTTGGATGGAAAATATGTTACCATGTGCACCTTGATCCAAATTATGCCCAATTACAAAGATCTCAAGCCCACAGAAGTCATCGATAGAATTGTTGCTCATGAGATGTCGCTCAAGGATAAGGAAGAGCTCCACAAAAAGTCAAGTGGTGCTTAGAAAGCTTCATGTGATGCTCCTAAACATCAAGTGAGAAACAAGTCTTCAATGAAGAATTGATCTTAATGGTGAAGAACTTCAAAAAGTTCTACAAGAATAGAAGCAAAGAGAGAAGCTCCAAGTCAAGATCCTACAGTGACAAAAGATCTTCTAGTCATGATCGTAATTAAAATTGTGGAAGACCCAGACACTACTCCAATGAGTGTATGGCTCCCTACCAGAAAAGAGCACCAAAAAGGAGAAGTAAAAGAGATGAATCACCTCCAAGAGAGAGAAGGAGTAGAGATGATCGTTATGAACGAAGACCCTCTCGTAGAAGCAAGGATTCGGAAAGGAAGGACATGTCATCAAAGAGCTACACAAGACGAAGACATCAAGCTCACATTGGTGAATGGGTATTTGGTTCCGACTCCGACAACTACTCCGAGAGAAGCTATCACTCCGACTCCGAATATACTCAAGATGAAGGTGTTGTCGGTCTTGCACTTGTTTTATCCAACTCCTACGACATATTTGAATCACCAAATGAAGGAATTGGAAGATACTTCATGGCAGAAGGCACTAAGGTATCACACCCCGAGTATGTTGATTTCAACAGTGATGAAGATGAATTGCTAGGTGATGATGATTTACTTGTTGACAATACTAGTGATGAAAACTATGATGAAATTGCTAGAATTCATGCTAATTAAGATGAAATGAATGACAATGATAAGAAGGAGATTGAGCTTCTAACTAAAGAACTAAACACTCTCAAGTTAGCTCATGAAACAACTCTAGAGGATCATAGAGAGCTCCCAAGGACTCATGAGAAGCTACGCTTCGAGAAGCTAAATTTAGAGCATGAGCATGAGTTCCTAAAGGCTATCAATGATGATCTTCGAAAGAAGAGTTCTTCTTATCTTGCCAAAAGTCTTCTCTTGTCTACTTACATGCCACAAGTAAAATCTAGCAATAAAAACAAGAAAGATTCTTCCTCTAGTAGTAACAATAACCCTATTAAATCCAATATTGTTGCTTCTAGTAGTTCTCTTGATTCCACTAATGATTCTCTTAGACAAGTTACACTTGAGCAAGAAAATAGCCTATTGAAGGGAATTATAGAGAAATGTGTTTACAAGAGTCTTGTCAGAAGTAAGCAATTTGAGGAAATTGTACACAAGCAAGGAAGGCACCGAAAGAATCAAGGTGTTGGTTTTGAACGAAAGTTCAATGCCAATGGAGTTGAGTGGGAAGAAGATCAATACCCCAAGACGAAGTGTGTTCCTCAACAAGAGAAGTATGATCCCATTTCTTTCAAGGGAACACAAGCTCAAGATGATCTTCCACCACAAGACCACCAGCTAAAAGGCAAGGACAAGCTTCAAGAAGAGATTGATTCATTTGAAGAAGCTCCTAAGGCCATGGTCAAGTGGGTTCCCAAGACTACGTCAAGTTCTACTTCATCAATCACGACTACAACTCCAAGGATTCCCATCAAGTTGATGTGGATCCCAAAGAAGAAGAACTAGAGTGTTCTTGAGGGTGACTCCGCCAACATACTTCACTCTTATTCATTTTGGCAAGGACATTGCAATCAACTTTCATATCATGCACTAGTTCATGGAGTCAAAACCCTCTTGTTGGTAAGACAAGGAACAAGGTAACCTAATGCTTTCATGGACATCATCATATGTGTGCTTCACTCTATGTCTATGGATATCCTTGTGTGTTCCTTTGGGACTAAGCCATGTAGGTATTGAAAGTGCAACACTCCAATGGATTGCTCCAAATAATCTACATCAACATTGAGCATCCACATATTCAACATCTACATGAAGTCACCATCGACAAAACCCAAGGTTAGTTCATCCCTCTTAGGGGGTATATCAAATCTAGGGGGAGCTTTGTGCTAAAAATTGAGCTAAAGCAACTCTAATGGTGTGAACACAACAACGCTTTATGTAAAAGTGGTAACCCCACTTGTGCCTAAACGATGAGTATGACCTATGATCAAATGTTCTCATTTGACTCCTAAGTCAATATACTCATATATGGATGACCTAGTCATTGCCCATTGCTTGATATATGCTAGAGTGTATGTGCATGCTTTGTCACATATTTTATTTGCTATCTTATTGTGTGAGCATGTTGGTTGCTTAATTTTCTCCATTGGAGGACATCCATTTGTAGTTTTATTTGTTTGGTTTTTATTTGCCAAATGGATAGTCAAGAATGCCTAAGTACCCCCTCTAGCTATCTATGCTTGTTCTCCTCTTAAAATACATTCATGCTACATCACAAAATTTGAACAAGTCACTTTCGGACCCTCCGAGTGAGGAGCACTCGGAGCCATCGATCCGTCAAGGGCTAACTTCCAAAACTCTTAAATTTTGGTCGGACCAACTCATTCCTATTCGGTCTCACCGAAACCATTAAGTTGATCTTGGTTTTCACCTTGGTGCCACCGATTAGAATAATTCGGTCTCACCAAGTTGCAGCAACTCCAAGAAGTTTTGCATCTTGGTGCAACCGAGACGTTCCACTCGGCGCCACCGATAGCATAGGCGTATATATATCGTGGACCGAACATTTGGAAATTCCTTCAAACTCCTCGCTCCCGCACCCCATTGCTGCCACTCCCGTGGTCCGGATTGTCGCCGTCTCCACCTGTGCGCCGTCGTCATATGTCTTCACCATCGTCAATGGACATCACCGCCGCCGTTGCCGCCATAGTGAACCACCGCCAAGTTAGGGTATGGTTCGGCCCTTTGTGCTACCTCTTTACTCTGATCCAATACATAAAGCAAATGCCTTTATTCTTGCCATGATTAAAACCTTCTTATCCACACAAATCATCCTCTAGAATAGATTTGATGCAAAATTTTAGGGTTAGGTTTCCGCCGAACTCATTTGGACCGACTAAATTGATGTTTTTGGTCACACCGATTGGCCATGGCCATTGCACTAAGTACAACTCGGTCTGACCGAAGTGTACTAATCAGTGAGACCGAAAGAACTTTCTCAGTGAAACCCTAGCATCTCGGAGTCACCGAACTGCAACTCGGTCTGACTGAAACCGCATGTTTAGACTCTGTTAGTGCTTCGGTGTCACTGAGATCATCAAATCGGTAGCTTTGAAATGTTTTCTGCAGAAAACTAAAGTCAAGGTTTTGTCTCAATTCTTGCAAAAACCAATTGTATTTTGTGATGCTCATCTACTCTATCCACACCCATCTATTCATAGGGACAGTTGCAGAGATGTCACAGGCCAGTGACAGCCAGAACAAGTCTGAAGAGCAGGTTAACCTTAGTCAGGGCACTAGTCCCAGTAGTAGCTATGATGATGGGAGTAGGAGCACTCCCAGCAACTTGCCAAAGGCAGCTACCACACAAAGAAAGAAAAAGAATTCTGACAGTGAGGATGAGGACTTTGTGATTGAGGTGGAGTGACCTCCAAGAAGAAAGTTGTGAAGAAGGAATATGTTGGTGCTGCTGTTGCCACCAAGCCAGGCCTTTCCAAAAAGGGTCCTGCAAAGAGGACTCCAATGTCCAAAGCCAGAGCTTCAGCTCAAGAGACTATGCAATTCACACTTGAGCCCAAAGAGGAAGAAGAAGCTACCAGTGGGAAGAAGAAAAGAAAGGAAAGGGTCAAGAAAACTATGGCCAGAGTAATTGGAAGACCATCCATGACGAGGGATGAGGAAGAAGAATAGGAGGAGGAAGAACCAACTGCACCCCTGCCAAGACTCAGAAGCTCATGAGTGATGCTATGAAGTCTGCTGCTGCTCCTTCCAAGCCCAAGCCCACAACTCCAGCTCAAGCACCCAAGCCTTCTGTTCCAAATAGATCAACTAGGAACATCTCAGCTGCAGAGAAGAACAAGGCCCCAATGCTTGAGGTTCAAGAAGATGAAGAGCCACTAGTGCTCAGGAAATTGAAGCCCTAGATCCTAGATCACAATGATGATCATCCAGTGGCAAAAAATATGAAGTTGAGAAAGGATCATGGTCTGAGACTATGGAGACATACTGATCCATATGCCACAAGGAGAAGGACTACTGTTGACTATCGTTTTCACACCAGAGAATAACATGAATTCTATGAGACTGTCTTATTGGACAAGAAGCCCATAGTATGTGATATGAAATGGGTTGACTGGGAATACATTGATGACAATGAAGACTATTTCCCCCATGTGCATGAGAACTTCAGACTGAATGGAGTTGACAAATTTGTTGGACAGAAGCTGACAAAATGGAACGATGAGATGATCATGCAGTTCTACTCCACTGCCCACTTCTATCCAGATGGAAAGATTGTGTGGATGACTGAGGGCACCAGGTACCAGTCATCAATCTCTGAGTGGGCCAAGCTTATCAATGCTCCCAAGGAAAGTGAAGATTATCTTGATGTGTATAGCAAACCCAGAAATGATCACAACTCCATGGCTAGCATGTACAAGCCTATACCTGATGCAGCTCTGGAGACACGCAAGCTATGATTAATATATTATCTGCTTGATGGTTTGACCACAATGAACACTATCTCGAGGCATACTCTGTCGCCCAAGTCTGGAGATCACAGGATGATACATGGTCACTCCATCAACTTGCTTCATTTTTTTGACATCCCCCAGAAGTTTAAAGTCACGAGCTTGATCGTTGAGACATTGAAGAGGACAAGAGCCGAGCAAAAGCAGTCTTGTGGATACACCCCACACATCAAGATGTTGATCAACTCCTAGGTTGGAGCTGGGACATATCTGCTTGAGAAAGAGCATCTACCCCTAAGGCCAGATTTTGAGAACAACGAGGTTGTCATGGATGCATCACATCCTACTTGTGCTGAGGCCCAGGTGAAGATTGAGAGAGCAAAGGCTGCAAAAGCAGCAAAGGCAGCAAGTGCTCCAGATGCTTCAGGAATCTCAAGACTAAGCAAGATCAGCTCAGTTATCTTCTTGAGACCACCGTGATGATTGAGAAGAGCATGGCCACCTTATCTCAGAATCAGGAGAGTCCCGAGAGGACCATTGAGACCAAGATGTATGACCTTGATGTGAAGGTCACAGAGATTCAAACCATTGCGGAAAAGCTTCGAGATGATCGTGAGGACAATGATGATAGACCCACATGATAGTAGCTGGAACTACGTCGGTATTTCCCCGGAGAGGGAGGGATGATGTAGCACAACGACGGTAGAGTATTTCCCTCAGTTATGAAACCAAGGTATCGAACCAGTAGGAGAACCAAGCAACACAACGTAAACAACACCTGCACACAAATAACAACACCTCACAACCTGACGTGTTAAAGGGGTTGTCAATCCCTTTGGGGTAACGGCGCTAGAAATTGGCAAGTTGACGGGAGAAAGTTGTAATGGATTGAAGTAATAGATCGAACGCCAAATAAAATAAAGTGCAGAAAAGTATTTTGTATTTTTGGTTTAATAGATCTGAAAAAAATGCAAAGGAAAAGTAGATCGCAAGGCAAATATATGAGAAGAAAGACCAAATGAGTAGGTTTCACTAGTGGCTTCTCCCGAGAAAAATAGCAAACGGTGGGTAAACAAATTACTGTTGGGCAACTGATAGAACTTCAAATAATCATGACGGTATCCAGGCAATGATCATTACATAGGCATCACGTCCAAGATTAGTAGACCGACTCCTGCTTGCATCTACTACTATTACTCCACACATCAACCGCTATCCAGCATGCATCTAGTGTATTAAGTTCATGGAAAAATGGAGTAATACAATAAGAACGATGACATAATGTAGACAAGATCCGTTTATCTATATGGCGGTAGACATAGATCTCGTCTTTTTATCCTTAGTAGCAATGATACATATGTGTCGTTTCCCCTTCTGTCACTGGGATCGAGCACCGTAAGATCGAACCCACTAGCGGGCACCTCTTCCCCTTGCAAGATAAATAGATCAAGTTGGCCAAACAAAACCCAAATATCGGAGAAGAAATACGAGGCTATAAAAGATCAAATAAACTCAAATAACTTTCATGGATATAAAAAGATATGATTGATCATAAACTCAAAGTTCATCAGATCCCAAAAAACACAACGCAAAAGAGTTACATCATATGGATCTCGAAGAGACCATTGTATTGAGAATTCAGCGAGAGAGAGAGAGAGAGAGAGAGAGAGAGAAAGCCATCTAGCTACTAACTACGGACCCGAAGGTCTACAAAGAACTACTCACGCATCATCGGAGAGGCACCAATGGAAGTGGTGAACCCCTCCGCGATGGTGTCTAGATTGGATCTGGTGGTTCTGGAATCTGTGGCGGCTGGATGTATATTTCGACGCCCCCTCTAGGGTTTCTGGAATTTTTGGGTATTTATAGAGCAAATAGGCGGTCCGGGGGGCACCCGAGGTGGGCACAACCCACCAGGCGCGCTGGGCCTCTGGCGCTTCGGTGGGTTGTGCCCCTCGGGCACCCCAGTTCAACCAGGGCCCATTGCCTTCCTTCTGGCCCATAAAAAAATCATCGTGGATTTTCGTGGCATTTGGACTTCGTTTGATATTGATTTCCTGCGATGTAAAAAAACATGCAGCAACTAGCACTTGGCACTATGTCAATAGGTTAGTACCAAAAATGATATAAAAAGACTATAAAATGATGATAAAACATCCAAGATTGATAATAAAACAGCATGGAACAATAAAAAGTTATATATATGTTGGAGACATATCAGCATCCCCAAGCTTAACTCCTACTCGTCCTCGAGTAGGTAAGAGATAAAAATAGAATTTTTGATGTGGAGTGATGTTCATCAAGTCATATCATATTCTTTTCTTTATAGCATGGATATTTGGACTTTTATGTGATTCAAAGCAATAGTCTAGTTTTGACATAATAATTTAGATACTGAAGCATATCAATAAGCAACCATGTCTTTCAAAATATCAACGCTAAAGTAAGTTATCCCTAGCCCATCATGTTCAAACATTGATCCATTCATGAAACACACTTGAATATTAACTACACCCAGTACTTGAGCACGATCATATTGCCTCCTAGTTGGTGCTTTTTATGAGAGAAGATGGAGACTCAAATTTCAAAAAATAAAAATTGCATAAAGTAAAAGAAAGGCCCTTTGCAGAGGGAAATAGGGATTTGTAGAGGTGCTAGAGCTCAAAGCGAAAAACGTAGAGATAAAAACATTTTGGGAGGTGTATCTATCCCACCAACGAAAACGACTTAGAGTTCCTAACACTTTCCATGCTAGATATGCCATAGGTGGTTCCCAAACAGAAAATAAAGTTTATTCCTTTTTCCATCATTCTTTCACTTTCCATGGCTAGCCGTATCCACGGGTGCCCTCCATACGAACACTTTCCAAGGAATTTATTATTTGACAACATAAAGTAATTTTTTTGCATTTCGAGACTGGGCATCCCTAAAACCTTTGCCTTACTCTCGTGCAATGACAAGTGAATAAACACTGATCTTGAGAATAACACATCTAGCATGGAAAATATTAGCCACCCGTTACCGTTCCGCGAGCGAAACAGACACACAAAAGAGAGGTTTATTTTGAAAATTAGAGATGGCACATGCAAATTTATTTAGAACGGCAAAAGAATACCACATATAGGTAGATATAGTGGACTCATGTGGCAAAACTGGTTTAAAGGATTTTGGATGCACAAGTAGAGGTCATACTTAGTGCAAAATGAAGGCTAGCAAAAGATTGGGAAGCGACCAACCAAGAAACGAATAATCTCATAAGCAAGCATTAAGCATAATTAACATCAAATAATGCACCACAAGTAGTATATAATTTTCATTGCATGATTATTGAATATCGTGCATGCATAGGGAATCACAAACCTTAACACCAATATTCTTACTAGAGCACAATTACTCATCAACATAACTCACATATCACATCATCATATCTCAAAACTATTACTAAGAATCAAGTGTATTTTGTCCAATGATTTTCATGACATTTTCTTTTACTTTATCCTTCTTGGATATCTATCACTTTGGAACTAATTTTCATATGTTGCTTTTCATAAGCTCAAACAAATATAAGTGAAGATCATGAGCATAACAAATTTTCTTTCTCTCAAAATAATTTAAGTGAAGCAAGAGAGAATTTCTTCAAAATTTTACTAACTCTCAAATAAATCTAAGTGAAGCAAGAGAGAATTTATTCAAAAATAACAAAGCACACCGTGCTCAAAAAGGTATAAGTGAAGCACTAGAGCAAGTCCTAGCTCATAAAAGATTTAAGTGAAGCATAGAGAGCAATTCTAAAAAATCGTGATATAAATTTGGCTCTCTCAAATAGGTGTGTCCAGCAAGGATTGATGACTTAAAACACAAAATAAAAAAACCAAAGACACATATCATACAAGATGCTCGAAGCAAAACACATATTATGTGACGAATAAAAATATAGCCTCGAGTAAAATACCGATAGTTGTTGGAAGAAAGCGAGGATGCCACTCGGGGGCATCCCCAAGCTTAGTTGGTTGCTCATTCTTGGATAATAGCTTGGGATGCTGGGTCATCCCCAAGCTTAGGCTCTTACATCCTTCCTTCATCCATCGTAAGATAACCCAAAACTTGAAAACTTCAATCACACAAAACTCAACAAAACCTTCGTGAGATCCATTAGTGTAAGAAAAATAAACCACTACTATAAGTGTTGTATCAAACCAATTCTTATTTTGTTTTTGCATTGTATCTACTGTATTCCAACTTTTCTATGGCAAAAACTCATCAAAGAAAACCATAGAGCCATCAAAATAAGCACACAACACAAAGAAAACAGAATCTGTCAAAACAGAACAGTCTGTAGCAATATGATTTGTTCGAATACTTCTGGAACTCCAAAATTTCTGAAAAACTAGGATAACCTAGATAATTTGTATATTGATCTTATGCAAAAAGAATTAACATTTTATCACGTTCTGGTGAATTTTGACAATTATTTTCAAAGTTTCTGTCTTTTTTAGCAAGATCAAACAACTATCACCCAAGAAGATCCTATTGGTTCTACTTGGCACAAACACTAATTAAAAAAAAACAAAAAAACACAGTCATAACAGTAGCATAATTGTGCTAACACTCAAGAACAGAAAGCAAAAAGCAAAAATAAATTTTATTCATTGGGTTGCCTCCCAACAAGCGCTATAGTTTTACGCCCTTAGCTAGGCATATAGCAAGGATCTAAGTTTTGTCATCTTTGTCCAACTCTTCAATCAAGCACTTAGAATCCCTCAAAGATTTAGCATAAAGATTTTCAATAAAAACACTCCTAGTAATAAATTCAAAGATTTCATTCTTGCAAAAAGGATCTCTTATCACTTCAACAAAATCAGGGTGGATGCTAATCATCTTAATATCTTCTTTATTACCACTACTAGATGTTGCACCCTTGTTCTTGGTAACTTTGCCAATTTTTATAGGAGTTTTTAGTGGTTTTAGCGGAATGAAAAGCCGCGCTTACATTACTAAAGATTTCCTCTAGTTTATCAATCTGTGACGGGCTTTCTTCTATTCTTTTATGGATTAAGCTACCCTTTTCTTTTAGCAATTTAAAATTTTCTCCCGCTTTTGACCCAATATTAGTGGCAAAATTATGCATCTTTTTATCTAAAATTTCTATATGATCTTCGGTGAGCATTTTCTTTTCAATAGCATCTAATCTTTCCATAACATGCTCAAGAGTCAAAGGTGTTTCATTAATCATAAGAGGTGGTGAGCCCACTAAATTTCCCAAAGCATTAAAGGCATCAAGAGAGGGACACATCAAGAAATTCCCATTGGTAATCGTATCAAGGACGAATCTATACGAAGTGGTGATGCCAACATAAAAGCAACGAAGAAGAACAACGGTTGTTTGCTTACGAATAGATCTATCATGAGCGTTGCAAATTCTATACCAGGCATCTTTTAGATTTTTTCTTCCCTTTGTTTAAAGTTGAGAACCTCGTTCTCGGGAGTGCAAGCAAAAGAGGAAGAACTATCCATAATGATAGTAACAACAAACAAGATTGCACTAAAAAAACAGATCCGACAAGAAAACGACGAACGGAAAAAGAGAGGCGAATAAAACGACAATTTTTGTGAAGTGGGGGAGAGGAAAACGAGAGGCAAATGGAAAATAATGTAAATTGCAAGGAGATGAGATTTGTGATTAGGAACCTGGTTATGTTGAAGATCCTCCCCAGCAATGGCGCCAGAAATTCTCCTTGATGGTAGCTGGAACTACGTCGGTATTTCCCCGGAGAGGGAGGGATGATGTAGCACAACGACGATAGAGTATTTCCCTCAACTATGAAACCAAGGTATCGAACCAGTAGGAGAACCAAGCAACACAACGTAAACAACACCTGCACACAAATAACAACACCTCACAACCCGACGTGTTAAAGGGGTTGTCAATCCCTTTGGGGTAACGGCGCTAGAAATTGGCAAGTTGACGGGAGAAAGTTGTAATGGATTGAAGTAATAGATCGAACGCCAAACAAAATAAAGTGCAGAAAAGTATTTTTGTATTTTTTGGTTTAATAGATCTGAATAAAAATGCAAAGGAAAAGTAGATCGCAAGGCAAATATATGAGAAGAAAGACCCGGGGGCCGTAGGTTTCACTAGTGGCTTCTCTCGAGAAAAATAGCAAACGGTGGGTAAACAAATTACTGTTGGGCAACTGATAGAACTTCAAATAATCATGACGGTATCCAGGCAATGATCATTACATAGGCATCACGTCCAAGATTAGTAGACCGACTCCTGCTTGCATCTACTACTATTACTCCACACACCGACCGCTATCCAGCATGCGTCTAGTGTATTAAGTTCATGGAAAAACGGAGTAATGCAATAAGAACGATGACATGATGTAGACAAGATCCGTTTATCTATATGGAGGTAGATATAGATCTCGTCTTTTTATCCTTAGTAGCAACGATACATACGTGTCGTTTCCCCTTCTGTCACTGGGATTGAGCACCGTAAGATCAAACCCACTACCGGGCACCTCTTCCCATTGCAAGATAAATAGATCAAGTTGGCCAAACAGAACCCAAATAGCGAAGAAGAAATATGAGACTATAAGAGATCATGCATATAAGATATCAAAGGAACTCAAATAACTTTCATGGATATAAAAAGATATGACTGATCATAAACTCAATGTTCATCAGATCCTAAGAAACACATCGCAAAAGAGTTACTACTTTGGATCTCCAAGAGACCATTGTATTGAGAATTCAACGAGAGAGAGAGAGAAATCCATCTAGCTACTAACTACGGACCCGAAGGTCTACAAAGGACTACTCACGCATCATCGGAGAGGCACCAATGGAAGTGGTGAACCCCTCCATGATGGTGTCTAGATTGGATCTGGTGGTTCCGGACTCTGCGTCGGCTGGATGAATATTTCGACGCCCCCTCTAGGGTTTCTGGAATATTTGGGTATTTATAGAGCAAAGAGGCGGTCCGGGGGCACCTGAGGTGGGCACAACCCACCAGGGTGCGCCTGGGCCTCTTAGCGCGCCCTGGTGGGTTGTGCCCCCCTCGGGGCACCCCCCAGGTGCAACTAGGGCCCATTGCCTTTGTTCTAGCCCATAAAAATCATCATGGAGTTTCGTGGCATTTAGACTTCGTTTGATATTGATTTCCTGCGATGTAAAAAACATGGAAAAAATAGCAACTGGACTTGGCACTATGTCAATAGATTAGTACCAAAAAATGATAAAACATCCTAGATTGATAATAAAACAGCATGGAACAATAAAAATTTATAGATACGTTGGAGAAGTATCACCACAACAAACAGGTTCCAGTCAGTGCCAAGGGCACAGAGGTCAGCTACTGTGCTAGTTACAGACTTGAGGCCAGCTCATTCTGCTCCTGCCACTACAGCCCTAGTTGGTCCTCTAGTATCCACTCCTCTAGCTCCACAGACTTTAGCAGAAGCATTTGCAGATGCAGTCATCTCAACGCCATCTACGCACACTAGAGCTACAAGCCAGAAGATCACTCGAGGAGCTCCCGGAGATCATGCCTAGAGTGCCACATAGCACTATACATTTTCGAACTTTTTGGTAACTTGTTGCCAATGGGGGAGAAAGTGTATAGATCATAGGCTTCGAGAGAGTGTGTCTTTGGCCTTTTGTTGGTTTTATTTGCCTCTTGCTACTTTGGTTTGTTTGGTTGTTGCTACTCTTGCTAAATTCGTGTTATACTCTATAGATACTTATGTGGTGATCATGTGCTTGATCATACTACGCTTAATGTGTGCTTGCATGGTTATATCTATGAATGTTTGTGTATGATCAATCACTTGTATCTTGGTGATGAGTGCATGTTATTTAATTCTTATCATTCTGAGCGCTCCACCAAGATGTATGTGACATAGAAGAGTGACCCATCATCCTAATCGATTGTGCATTTGCATTCAAACGCAAAATTTAAATAATGCACAAATTTAGGGGGAGCTCTTGCTTATCACATACTTCTCAAAGCGACGATGTATTTCATTCATATTATCATTCGTCAAAGCTTTGATCTACATGTTGTCATCAATTACCAAAAAGGGGGAGATTGAAAGTGCAACTAATCTCTAGGTGGTTTTGGTAATTCATAACAACATATAGCTCATTGAACTAATATGCATTTAATTTTAATATTTCAGAAAGTTCAATGAATGGCATGGCATGGACTAGAGATGTGGACCCCTCAAAATGCTAAGGACACGTATTGGCAAAAGCTCAAGACTCTTCATTTATATTTTAGTGATCCAAGATCACATTGAGTCCATAGGAAAGCCAATACTATTAAAAGGGGATGAGGTGTTGCTTAATGGTCTACTTGCTCAAAATGCTTAGTGATATTGCTCCAAAGCCCTCAACCACTTTCTCATTCCAAATATATCAAAAACCTAAACTCCAACTCGCCCCCACCGATTCTTTCTATCCGGCACCACCGAGTTCATATGACATAGCCACTGCCACAAACCCTAATAGTTCGATCACACCGATACGGATCTCGGTCTCACCGTGATGGCCTTGCCAAATCTCTGTTGCCTATTGCAATTATTTTGGTCTCACCGAAATAGCGATCGACTCACTGAGTTGGCTTGACATCTTCTCTGTTGCCTTATTGCTTCGCTTTGGTCTCACCAAGTTGATGCAATTGGTGCCACTGAGTTGATGTTTGCCCTAAGCCCTAGCACATCGGTCCCACCGAGTTGTCCCAGTCGGTCCCATCGAGATTCCTAATGTTCACATTTTGAACTAAATCGGTCTCACCAAGTTCATCTATTCGGTCTGACCGAGTTGGGTCAAATGTGTGTAACGGTTGGATTTTGTGCGGAGGCTATATATACCCCTCCACCCCCTTCTCCATATGTTAGAGAGCCATCAGAACATGCCTACCCTTCCAGCATGCATTTTCTGAGAGAGAACCACCTACTCATGGGTTGAGATCAAGATATTGCAATCCTACCACAAGATTCTTGATTTCTAGCCTTCCCCAAGTTGCTTTCCACTCAAATCATCTTTCCACCATACCACCATATCCAAATCTGTGTGAGAGAGTTGAGTGTTGGGGAGACTATCATTTGAAGCACAAGAGTAAGGAGTTCATCATCAACACAACATCTATTACCTTTTGGAGAGTGGTGTCTCCTAGATTGGTTAGGTGACTCTTGGGAGCCGCCGACAAGATTGTGGAGTTGAACCAAGAAGTTTGTAAGGGCAAGGAGATCGCCTACTTCGTGAAGATCTACCCGAGTGAGGCAAGTCCTTGGTGGGCGATGGCGATGGTGGGATAGACAAGGTTGCTTCTTCATGGACCCTTTGTGGATGGAGCCCTCCGTGGACTCGCGCAACCATTACCCTTTGAGGGTTGAAGTCTCCATCAACGTGGTTGTACGATAGCACCACCTACCGGAACTACGCCAAAAATCTCCGTGTCATCATTGCGTTTGCACTCTCCAAACCCTTCTCTTTACCTTCATATGCAATGTTTTACTTTCCGCTTCTACACTATTAGAATTGCATGTGTAGGTTGATTTCTTGACGTGTGCTAATTGCTAAAATCTGCCCATAACTAAAATTGGGAAAAAGGTTAGATTTTCATTTGGTCAAGTAGTATAATCACTGGTACGCGTCGGTCCTATACAAACGGTTTTTAACCCTTTTCCGCGACGGCATTTGGAACCGTCGCCTAGTGAGTGTGGGCGATAGAGGGTCCTTCCCACCCGACCCAGAAACCGTCGGGGATATGCCCTCCTGGCACACACGCTTGACAAAGTGAGGTCGTGTGCGACCGACGAGCGCTCAAATACGGAAATACGTATAGTAGAGCTAAAAAATATGATTATACAACGAAATTGTTTCCGGCCGCAAGTACATCCCACACATTCGGTCATCGCTAAACGTTTCCGTTCGTATATACATCCCACACAGTCACTCCAAGGAAAATGTTTGCGCAAGGTGGCATAACGCAAATAGTTTTCAACAGAATTTCGTGTGTGATTGTTCATTGATCCAACACGGTTTATTCCTAGAAACTGTATGCATTGCCTGAGGTCATCGCCCACGGTGTTTTCTTAATAACCGTTTGCAATAGAAAAACCCAATTAGCAAGTTACTTGGCCAATTAGTGGGCTAATTGCCCTGTTATTATTAATCCATTTACTAATCTAATTGACATTCATATTAAGCACATAATATATTCCATTTCCATATTAAGGAAGCAGGATTTCATAATTGAAACACATCGGAGTACAACATGATATAGCTTCAGCACTCAGCTACCCCATTACACAACTGCACTAGCAGCAAGTTTCACATGCAACATCTAGAACCTTTGAAATTAGCATCATAGACGGTACATAGAGAGATGCATCTCATCTAGAAAACTACTGAAGCGGAAGGAAAATATTGAGCCTTCATTCATGTTGAAGGTCTTTGCAACTTTAGGCCAGTGCCTGTGGATGATTGACCATCCATCCTTCGACCTCTTCACGAACACTTCAATATTGAACCATGGGTGTTGTATGAAAACTTTCCTCGCCTCCCCCACGAGGTGGTTTGAGAGGTAATCATCGATGAAGCCTGAAAACAAGGATGTGCATAAATATCTTCTCTATATTGGAAATGGGGCAAAGGAATAAAAAAGGCAAGGTATAATAGTTAGTACCATCTTGTAAACCTCAAGCTTCCCATTGTTTCCTGCAACACATATAAGGTAGTTAGTCATCGGGTTAAGTAAGGGTTCGCATGCTATCAAGAAAATATGTTGATGAAAAATAAGCACATTGCAGATTCATCGATTAATTCAAGCCACATGGAAAACCCATTTATCCAAACCAAGCATGATTAAGAACTAGGAAATATAGCACTTGTATATGTTTCTCATGTATTAAGTGCAGCCAAATTCGATTTATTCCTCACATGGTATACAATAACAGAATGCAGCCACAACAACTGAACATCGCATTGCAGAATTGAACCAAGCAGTTAACTAAACACCACTACAAATGAACCAAACGTTATCTGAGTACCACATTGCACAATATAACATACTCCTAATATAAGATCAGACAGTTAACCAAACCAAGCATGCTTAACAACTTGCAAATATAGCAATTGTAATTGTTTCTCATGTATTTAGTACACCCAAATTCGATTTATTCCTCACATGGTATACAATAACAGAATGCAGCCACAACAATTGAACATATCATTGCAGAATTGAACCAAGCAGTTAACTAAACACCACAACAAATGGACCAAATGTTAACTGAGCACCATATTGCACAATATAACATACTCGTAATAGAAGATCAGACAGTTAACCAAACCAAGCATGCTTAACAACTTGGAAATATTGCACCCTGAAGAATTGAACATCACATTTGCAGAATTGAACCAAGCAGTTAACTGAACACCACATTGCACGACATATAGAACATATACACTATAGCAGAAGATTACATGGTAAAAGTAGATAGCACAATTCACTAGAATTTGTTAAGGAAAGGCAATAGCTAGCAAACTGAACATGGGTCCTTATAATGAGCTAAAAGTAGATAGCACAATTCACTAGAATTTGTTAAGACAAGCTACTCCTCATTGTCGGAGATATCGATGACGATTGGCTCCTTGGACATGGAAGAGGGCGAGGGCTCCGCATCGTGGGTGCCCTCATTGTAGTGGTGAGTTGCCTGAGCCGCTCCGGGCACCAACCTACTGGCTCTTGAGATGAGGTAAGCACATGCACGCTGAGAAAACACCTCGTAGTCTTCGCCGAAGGCACTGACGGTGGCCTCGAGAAAACACCACAAACCGTCGTTTAAAGCAGCCGACCGCATCGCGGTGTTGGCGCGCGAGGCATCAAATGTGGCCTCAACGTCGAGGTGCTCCTCCAAGATCTGGGGGTCGGCACGAATGGCAGCGATCGTGACCTCATCCGCGCGTGCGACCGCGATTTGCTTCTTCGCTGCCAAATGCTCCTTGAGATCCTGGCTATACTACGTGCACCATGGCTTAGGGCGGCGCTTATTTGGTGGAGGGGTCGGTGATTTGGGTGGAAGGTGTCGCGCTTGCGCCGGCGGTCGGGGCATGTGGGATGTGGAAGGAGGAGGAGGATGGGGGTCGGGAGTGGATTACCTGCCTGGATAGGCGAGGCCGAGCAGCGTGAAGAAGGGTCGCCGGCGAGGAGGTAGCGCTGCAAGCAAGGAGTGAAGGTCTCAACTTAAAAGGAAGGAGGAAACAGGGGAAATGTGGCTTTTGGTAAGGGGGAGGGGGCGGGGAGGTAGATATTTCCGTGGACGCCGAAAATTTGGAATCGCTTCAGCGAAAAAACTGGCGCGCAAAGTGTCATCAGGCACAGACCCTTATTCAGAGCGTGCTGTGGAATGTAGTTGTTGCACCTTCTCGCGTAATCCGTATGCATACTATGCTCCGACAGCGCCCCAAGATATTTTGTGCTGCATCTTACACGGTTGGTTATAATAAACTGTGTGGGATCTACTTGATTTTTCGTCTTGATTTGAATTACATAATGCGGTCACAGCGGCCATGGACGGTGTTTGAATTGCTAGGCCTTTTATCTGAAGTGAACATGCTACTATATGTGTGTCATAAAAGAATTGGAATTATTCAGTGTTCGTCTGGACATTTTTATGCATTTACTGAGTTTTCAATGCATTTGTGTGCATAATTCAAATTTGAACTACATGCACATGCTCCAGTGCATATAAATTGGTTAAAAAATCAAATATTTGTCCTTGGGTGCATGCTTAGGTTCCATGCAAGAAATGGGAATGAATGTCAAACACCCTGCCACCGTCACTCGGCCGCAAACATTGAGATACCTTGTTCTTAAATTCTAGTAAATCCAAAACTCGTCTGAAATTCATGAAATTTGGCATGCTATCATGGAGCGGCATCAACATGGCGTGGTAATTTTTTTGTCCCATTTGGGGTAGGTTTGGGTATATGCTTCTCACAAACCAAAGCTTCTCACAACAAGCATGATGGTTTTGGTAGGGAGCGCCCCACCTTTGGGGATGAAACAATATCCATTGTGTCTTATTGCTTTGAAATTTTTTCTTGTGTCAACATAGAACAACAGGAGTGTTGTGTTATTTCTTGTGATTTTTTTGGGGTTCGTTTGGACATTTTTAGGCATTAACCGAGTTTTCAATGCATTTATGTGCATAATTCAAATTTGAACTACATTCACATGCTCCAGTGCATATAAATTGGTTGAAAATTCAATTATGTGTCCTTGGTTGCATGCTTAGGTCCCATGCAAGAAATGGGAATGAATTTCAAATACCAGGGCACGGTCACTCGGCCGCAAACATTGAGATACCTGGTTTTTAAATTCTAGTAAATCCAAAGCTCGTCTGAAATTCATGAAACTTGGCATGCCATCATGGAGCGGCATCAACATGCCGTGGTACATTTTTTGTCCCATTTGGGGCAGGTTTGGGGATATGCTTCTCACAAACCAGAGCTTCTCACAACAAGCCGGATGGTTTCGGTAGGGAACGTCCCACCTTTGGGGACGAAATGATATCCATTGCCTTTTATTGTTTTCAATTTTTTTCTCGTGTCAACATAGAACAACAGGAGTGTTGTGTCGATTTTTGGGATTTTTTGGGGTTCGTTTGTACATTTTTATGCATTAATTTAGTTTTTAATGCATTTATGTGCATAATTCAAATTTGAACTACATGCACATGCTCTAATGCATATAAATTGGTAGAAAAATCAAATCTGTGTCCTTGGGTGCATGCTTAGTTCCCATGCAAGAAATGGGAATGAATGTCAAACACCAGGGCACGGTCACTCGGCCGCAAACATTGAGATACCTCATTTTTAAATTCTAGTAAATCCAAAACTCGTCCGAAATTCATGAAACTTGGCATGCTATCATGGAGCGGCATCAACATGCCGTGGTAAATTTTTTGTCCCATTTGGGGCAGGTTTGGGGATATGCTTGTCACAAACCAGAGCTTCTCACTACAAGCGTGATGGTTTCTGAAGGGAACATCCCACCTTTGGGGACGAAATGATATCCATTGCCTCTTATTACTTTCAAATTTTTTTCTCGTGTATACGTAGAACAACATGAGTGTTGTGTCAATTTTTGGGATTTTTCGGGGTTCGTTTGGACATTTTTATGCATTAGTTGAGTTTTCAATGCATTTATGTGCATAATTAAAATTTGAACTACATGCACATGCTCTAATGCATATAAATTGGTTTAAAATTCAAATATGTGTCATTGGGTGCATGCTTAGGTCCCAGGCGATAAATTGGAATGAATTTCAAACACCAGGGCAACGTTGATTGCCGGCAAAATGTTGAGATACTTTGTTTTTAAATTCAAGTAAATCCAAAACTCATGTGAAATTCATGAAACTTGGCATGCTTTCATGGAATGTCATCAACATGTCGTGGTAAATTTTTTGTCCCATTTGGGGCAGGTTTGGGTATATGCTTCTCATACACCAGAGCTTCTCACAACAAGCATGATGGTTTCCATAGATAACGCCCCACCTTTGGGGACGAAACGATATCCATTGCCTCTTATTGCTTTCAAATTTTTTCTTGTGTCAACATAGAACAACATGAGTGTTGAGTTATTTTTTGCGATTTTTCAGGGTTCGTTTGGACATTTTTATGCATTAAATGAGTTTTCAATGCATTTATGTGCATAATTAAAATTTGAACTACATGCACATGCTCGAGTGCATATAAAATGGTTGAAAAATCAAATCTTTGTCCTTGGGTGCATGCTTAGGTCCCATGCAAGAAATGGGAATGAATGTCAAACACCCTGCCACCGTCACTCGGCTGCAAACATTGAGATACCTTGTTCTCAAATTCTAGTAAATCCAAAACTCGTCTGAAATTCATGAAATTTGGCATGCTATCATGGAGCGGCATCAACATGCCGTGGTAATTTTTTTGTCCCATTTGGGGTAGGTTTGGGTATATGCTTCTCACAAACCAAAGCTTCTCACAACAAGCATGATGTTTTTGGTAGGGAGCGCCCCACCTTTGGGGATGAAACAATATCCATTGTCTCTTATTGCTTTGAAATTTTTTCTTGTGTCAACATAGAACAACAAGAGTGTTGTGTTATTTCTTGTGATTTTTTTGGGGTTCGTTTGGACATTTTTATGCATTAACCGAGTTTTCAATGCATTTATGTGCATAATTCAAATTTGAACTACATTCACATGCTCCAGTGCATATAAATTGGTTGAAAATTCAATTCTGTGTCCTTGGTTGCATGCTTAGGTCCCATGCAAGAAATGGGAATGAATTTCAAATACCAGGGCACGGTCACTCGGCCGCAAACATTGAGATACCTGGTTTTTAAATTCTAGTAAATCCAAAGCTCATCTGAAATTCATGAAACTTGGCATGCCATCATGGAGCGGCATCAACATGCCGTGGTAAATTTTTTGTCCCATTTGGGGCAGGTTTGGGGATATGCTTCTCACAAACCAGAGCTTCTCACAACAAGCCGGATGGTTTCGGTAGGGAACGTCCCACCTTTGGGGACGAAATGATATTCATTGCCTTTTATTGTTTTCGATTTTTTTCTCGTGTCAACATAGAACAACAGGAGTGTTGTGTCGATTTTTGGGATTTTTTGGGGTTCGTTTGTACATTTTTATGCATTAATTTAGTTTTTAATGCATTTATGTGCATAATTCAAATTTGAACTACATTCACATGCTCTAATGCATATAAATTGGTAGAAAAATCAAATCTGTGTCCTTGGGTGCATGCTTAGTTCCCATGCAAGAAATGGGAATGAATGTCAAACACCAGGGCACGGTCACTCGGCCGCAAACATTGAGATACCTCATTTTTAAATTCTAGTAAATCCAAAACTCATCCGAAATTCATGAAACTTGGCATGCTATCATGGAGCGGCATCAACATGCCGTGGTAAATTTTTTGTCCCATTTGGGGCAGGTTTGGGGATATGCTTGTCACAAACCAGAGCTTCTCACTACAAGCGTGATGGTTTCTGAAGGGAACATCCCACCTTTGGGGACGAAATGATATCCATTGCCTCTTATTACTTTCAAATTTTTTTCTCGTGTATACGTAGAACAACATGAGTGTTGTGTCAATTTTTGGGATTTTTCGGGGTTCGTTTGGACATTTTTATGCATTAGTTGAGTTTTCAATGCATTTATGTGCATAATTAAAATTTGAACTACATGCACATGCTCTAATGCATATAAATTGGTTTAAAATTCAAATATGTGTCCTTGGGTGCATGCTTAGGTCCCAGGCGATAAATTGGAATGAATTTCAAACACCAGGGCAACGTTGATTGCCGGCAAAATGTTGAGATACTTTGTTTTTAAATTCAAGTAAATCCAAAACTCATGTGAAATTCATGAAACTTGGCATGCTTTCATGGAATGTCATCAACATGTCGTGGTAAA
The DNA here is from genome assembly GCA_021605205.1 of Aegilops longissima. Lineage (NCBI taxonomy): Eukaryota > Viridiplantae > Streptophyta > Magnoliopsida > Poales > Poaceae > Aegilops > Aegilops longissima. Next base: position 335,263,076 of record CM038681.1, on the reverse strand, counting down.
TTTTTTGTCCCATTTGGGGCAGGTTTGGGTATATGCTTCTCATACACCAGAGCTTCTCACAACAAGCATGATGGTTTCCATAGATAACGCCCCACCTTTGGGGACGAAACGATATCCATTGCCTCTTATTGCTTTCAAATTTTTTCTTGTGTCAACATAGAACAACATGAGTGTTGAGTTATTTTTTGCGATTTTTCAGGGTTCGTTTGGACATTTTTATGCATTAAATGAGTTTTCAATGCATTTATGTGCATAATTAAAATTTGAACTACATGCACATGCTCGAGTGCATATAAAATGGTTGAAAAATCAAATCTTTGTCCTTGGGTGCATGCTTAGGTCCCATGCAAGAAATGGGAATGAATGTCAAACACCACCTTACACCGCCACTCATTCTGCAAACATTGAGATACCTTGTTCTCAAATTCTAGTAAATCCAAAACTCGTCTGAAATTCATGAAATTTGGCATGCTATCATGGAGCGGCATCAACATGCCGTGGTAATTTTTTTGTCCCATTTGGGGTAGGTTTGGGTATATGCTTCTCACAAACCAAAGCTTCTCACAACAAGCATGATGTTTTTGGTAGGGAGCGCCCCACCTTTGGGGATGAAACAATATCCATTGTCTCTTATTGCTTTGAAATTTTTTCTTGTGTCAACATAGAACAACAAGAGTGTTGTGTTATTTCTTGTGATTTTTTTGGGGTTCGTTTGGACATTTTTATGCATTAACCGAGTTTTCAATGCATTTATGTGCATAATTCAAATTTGAACTACATTCACATGCTCCAGTGCATATAAATTGGTTGAAAATTCAATTCTGTGTCCTTGGTTGCATGCTTAGGTCCCATGCAAGAAATGGGAATGAATTTCAAATACCAGGGCACGGTCACTCGGCCGCAAACATTGAGATACCTGGTTTTTAAATTCTAGTAAATCCAAAGCTCATCTGAAATTCATGAAACTTGGCATGCCATCATGGAGCGGCATCAACATGCCGTGGTAAATTTTTTGTCCCATTTGGGGCAGGTTTGGGGATATGCTTCTCACAAACCGAGCTTCTCACAACAAGCCGGATGGTTTCGGTAGGAACGTCCCACCTTTGGGGACGAAATGATATTCATTGCCTTTTATTGTTTTCGATTTTTTTCTCGTGTCAACATAGAACAACAGGAGTGTTGTGTCGATTTTTGGGATTTTTTGGGGTTCGTTTGTACATTTTTATGCATTAATTTAGTTTTTAATGCATTTATGTGCATAATTCAAATTTGAACTACATGCACATGCTCTAATGCATATAAATTGGTAGAAAAATCAAATCTGTGTCCTTGGGTGCATGCTTAGTTCCCATGCAAGAAATGGGAATGAATGTCAAACACTGTGGCACGGTCACTCGACATAAACATTGAGATACCTCATTTTAAATTCTAGTAAATCCAAAACTCGTCCAAATTCATGAAACTTGGCATGCTATCATGGAGCGGCATCAACATGTTTGTGGTAAATTTTTGTCCCATTTGGGGCAGGTTTGGGGATATGCTTGTCACAAACCGAGCTTCTCACTACAAGCGTGATGGTTTCAAGGAACATCCCACCTTTGGGGACGAAATGATATCCATTGCCTCTTATTACTTTCAAATTTTTTCTCGTATCGTAGAACAACATGAGTGTTGTGTCAATTTTTGGGATTTTTCGGGTTCGTTTGGACATTTTATGCATTAATTGAGTTTTCAATGCATTTATGTGCATAATTCAAATTTGAACTACATGCACATGCTCTAATGCATATAAATTGGTTTAAAATTCAAATATGTGTCCTTGGGTGCATGCTTAGGTCCCAGGCGAGAAATTGGAATGAATTTCAAACACCAGGGCAACGTTGATTGCCGGCAAAATGTTGAGATACTTTGTTTTTAAATTCAAGTAAATCCAAAACTCATGTGAAATTCATGAAACTTGGCATGCTTTCATGGAATGTCATCAACATGCCGTGGTAAATTTTTTGTCCCATTTGGGGCAGGTTTGGGTATATGCTTCTCACAAACCAGAGCTTCTCACAACAAGCATGATGGTTTCCGTAGATAACGCCCCACCTTTGGGGACGAAACGATATCCATTGCCTGTTATTGCTTTCAAATTTTTTCTTGTGTCAACATAGAACAACATGAGTGTTGAGTTATTTTTTTGCGATTTTTCAGGGTTCGTTTGGACATTTTTATGCATTAAATGAGTTTTCAATGCATTTATGTGCATAATTCAAATTTGAACTACATGCACATGCTCGAGTGCATATAAAATGGTTGAAAAATCAAATCTTTGTCCTTGGGTGCATGCTTAGGTCCCATGCAAGAAATGGGAATGAATGTCAAACACCCTGCCACCGTCACTCGGCCGCAAACATTGAGATACCTTGTTCTCAAATTCTAGTAAATCCAAAACTCGTCTGAAATTCATGAAATTTGGCATGCTATCATGGAGCGGCATCAACATGCCGTGGTAATTTTTTTGTCCCATTTGGGGTAGGTTTGGGTATATGCTTCTCACAAACCAAAGCTTCTCACAACAAGCATGATGGTTTTGGTAGGGAGCGCCCCACCTTTGGGGATGAAACAATATCCATTGTCTCTTATAGCTTTGAAATTTTTTCTTGTGTCAACATAGAACAACAGGAGTGTTGTGTTATTTCTTGTGATTTTTTTGGGGTTCGTTTGGACATTTTTATGCATTAACCGAGTTTTCAATGCATTTATGTGCATAATTCAAATTTGAACTACATTCACATGCTCCAGTGCATATAAATTGGTTGAAAATTCAATTCTGTGTCCTTGGTCGCATGCTTAGGTCCCATGCAAGAAATGGGAATGAATTTCAAATACCAGGGCACGGTCACTCGGACGCAAACATTGAGATACCTGGTTTTGAAATTCTAGTAAATCCAAAGCTCGTCTGAAATTCATGAAACTTGGCATGCCATCATGGAGCGGCATCAACATGCCGTGGTAAATTTTTTGTCCCATTTGGGGCAGGTTTGGGGATATGCTTCTCACAAACCAGAGCTTCTCACAACAAGCCGGATGGTTTCGGTAGGGAACGTCCCACCTTTGGGGACGAAATGATATCCATTGCCTTCTATTGTTTTCAATTTTTTTTCTCGTGTCAACATAGAACAACAGGAGTGTTGTGTCGATTTTTGGGATTTTTTGGGGTTCGTTGGTACATTTTTATGCATTTATGTGCATAATTCAAATTTGAACTACATGCACATGCTCTAATGCATATAAATTGGTAGAAAAATCAAATCTGTGTCCTTGGGTGCATGCTTAGTTCCCATGCAAGAAATGGGAATGAATGTCAAACACCAGGGCACGGTCACTCGGCCGCAAACATTGAGATACCTCATTTTTAAATTCTAGTAAATCCAAAACTCGTCCGAAATTCATGAAACTTGGCATGCTATCATGGAGCGGCATCAACATGCCGTGGTAAATTTTTTGTCCCATTTGGGGCAGGTTTGGGGATATGCTTGTCACAAACCAGAGCTTCTCACTACAAGCGTGATGGTTTCTGAAGGGAACATCCCACCTTTGGGGACGAAATGATATCCATTGCCTCTTATTACTTTCAAATTTTTTTCTCGTGTATACGTAGAACAACATGAGTGTTGTGTCAATTTTTGGGATTTTTCGGGGTTCGTTTGGACATTTTTATGCATTAATTGAGTTTTCAATGCATTTATGTGCATAATTCAAATTTGAACTACATGCACATGCTCTAATGCATATAAATTGGTTTAAAATTCAAATATGTGTCCTTGGGTGCATGCTTAGGTCCCCTGCGAGAAATTGGAATGAATTTCAAACACTAGGGCAACGGTGACTGCCGGCAAAATGTTGAGATACTTTGTTTTTAAATTCTAGTAAATCCAAAACTCGTCTGAAATTCATGAAACTTGGCATGCTTTCATGGAATGTCATCAACATGCCGTGGTAAATTTTTTGTCCCATTTGGGGCAGGTTTGGGTATATGCTTCTCACAAACCAGAGCTTCTCACAACAAGCATGATGGTTTTCGTAGATAACGCCCCACCTTTGGGGACGAAACGATATCCATTGCCTCTTATTGCTTTCAAATTTTTTCTCGTGTCAACATAGAACAACATGAGTGTTGAGTTATTTTTTTGCGATTTTTCAGGGTTCGTTTGGACATTTTTATGCATTAAATGAGTTTTCAATGCATTTATGTGCATAATTCAAATTTGAACTACATGCACATGCTCGAGTGCATATAAAATGGTTGAAAAATCAAATCTTTGTCCTTGGGTGCATGCTTAGGTCCCATGCAAGAAATGGGAATGAGTGTCAAACTCCCTGCCACCATCACTCGGCCGCAAACATTGAGATACCTGGTTTTTAAATTCTAGTAAATCCAAAACTCGTCTGAAATTCATGAAACTTGGCATGCTATCATGGAGCGGCATCAACATGCCGTGGTAATTTTTTGTCCCGTTTGGGGCAGGTTTGGGTATATTCTTCCCACAAACCAGAGCTTCTTAGAACAAGCATGATGGTTTTTGTAGGGAACGCCCCACCTTTGGGGACGCAACGATATCCATTGCCTCTTATTGCCTTCAAAATGTTTCTCGTGTCAACATAGAACAACAAGAGTGTTGTGTTATTTTTTGTGATTTTTTGGGGTTCGTTTGGACACTTTTATGCATTAGCTGAGTTCTCAATGCATTTATGTTTGAACTACATGCACATGCTCCAGTGCATATAAATTGGTTGAAAAATCTAATCTTTGTCCTTGGGTGCATGCTTAGGTCCAATGCAAGAAATGGGAATTAATTTCAAACACCAGGGCACCGCTGATTGCCGACAAAACGTTGAGATACTTGGTTTTCAAATTCTAGCAAATCCAAAACTCGTCTGAAATTCATGAAACTTGGCATGCTATAATGGAATGTCACCCGACATGCTGTGGTATTTTGCGTGTCCATTTTGAGAGAAGGCGCACTCGAATAACAACCAACAAGGGTATTTTGAAAAAATAGCTACCACTTTAATATCTCAAACGTTTGTAATTCAAACCTTGTGCCTTATGTTAACCATTCACATGACGCCACGTGTCTTGGTTTTAATGGCTATAGATTTTAATGGCTCTTGTTCGCAAACGTTTTAGATAGAACACCCGTTTGCAAAGTGAGAGCAGGATTTGTGCATCTCCTGAACACAAACGGTTCTTTTGGATGACCCGTGTGAACCACTTACAAACAATTTGGTGCGATTTGCATCTCTCATATTGGGTATGTTTCCATTTGTCAAACAAGAAAGATTGACATTTGTTGATCTAGTAACATTGCCATTTACCAACCTTGTAACACTGCGATTTGTCAAAATATGAAGCTAAAAATCACTAGCAGTATCTATTTTTTGCAACTAAAATTCAGTAATTAAGCATAGATGGAGGCGAGGAGGCGTGTTCAGCCGGGCGTTCAGCGGGCGGTGCAGTACTATTCGATTTGATAGCGGGCGGCGCAGTTCCCGATACGACTTTAATGCAGACGAGGGAGAGGGTAGCGGTTCCCGAAATGTTGAACAACCAATGATGCATCCTCCTTCAATTAGCATCGTGTGAATGCATTAGGGAAGTAATGGGAGGAGGACCGGGAAAAGAGGCAGCACGATGTGAATGCAACGCAGTTTGCACTCATATAAAGGGTCCCTTCCATTCCAATGCATCTACCACATCGTATGCACCTATGCATTTGCCTAAGCACCTACACTAATAAGCGCAAAAGTGCTCACTCCAGACCCATGGCGGCGATGCGCGCGAGCGGCCAGCGGCTGTGCCAGATGGTTCACGATGCCGGCCTACGGCATGGCACCATCGATCGTATCTACACGGTGTTGGCGACCGGCTGGTGGATGGCCGCCGTCGGTGCCAGCTACGACTCTCAAAACGACCAGATGATCATTCGCACCACCAACAGGCTCGCAGACGACATCGCTGTACTCCTCCAGCCTGCACGCCCGAGCTCCTCATTGCCTGCACCCTAATCGGCCTCCATGGACGGATCCTCTTTCAAGCACTCGTGGCCCTGCGACTGCCCGCCGATGCCACAAAGAATGTCCACCTGGAGGTCACGCTCGCCGCGAGGCGCCTCGCCCTGCAAGAAACCATAGACCTACACGTCCATGTGTACGAGCGAATCGTCTACATGGGTATCTACAAGGCCAGTGAGGACGCTATGATGTTGGCCTTCTTCAACTGGCTGGAAGCCTTGGATGCCTTAGCTGAGAAGCACCTTGACCTCGCCACAAAAGCCGCCGCTCCTTAGCCGCCGGACGGTGGCCCGGCGCACTGAGTTGAGGAGGAGGAGGTCGTACATTGATGGATGCATCCTTCTTCCTGCCTCCTGTAACCACCACTGCGATCGCATCATCGTGGCCTTAATTCTTATTGTGCTATTGCATTCTCGTCTAGTCAATACAGATATGTGCGATCCCTTTGCTTAATTATATGCATCACTGTAACTAGTACTCCACCCGTCAATTTATAAGTTGTGCTGCCAGTGTTTGGGGCCGGCGCACGATCACACACGTTCGTGTGCATGCGGTTGCGCCGGGCGCGGCGCGACGATGCAGTTACCCGCTGCAAATACTACCATGTGGGGGACGTGGCATTGACCATTGGGCGGCAATAGTCGGTCATCCGGGTGCCCAATAAAGGATGCAAAGAGGGATCCTACAGCAGCAAGGACCAGCTTCCCTACCGATAGCTCATCTAACAGAACTCCCATTACTTTACGACATGTTTCCAAAACATGGACCTCGAGGTTAATTCAACTAATAGGACAGAGCATTATATACATTCAAAGGAATTAAATGTTTTCCAAAAAAAGTGATATGATTTCTGTGAAACTTATAAGTCATGAATGTCAAATTAACCTCTGTGTACTTGTTCTCGAATTAACCTCCGGGCCTTTTTGCCGTGTATCACACACATCTTGTTAACTTGAACCGTTTATGTTCTCTTCCCTAATCGAAAATAGTTCATTCGACTGAACCGTATGCCGTATATCACACACACTTTGATCTGGCTGACCGTTTCTGTTGCTTTCCCTAATAGCAAACTGTTCATCAGAGCGAACGTATGCCGTATATCGCACACACATTAATATGGCTGCCCATTTCTGTTGTTCTGTCTAATCGCAAACAGTTTGCCTGGATCAACCGTATGCCCTGCTTCGCACACGCAACTAAAATATGAACCATGTTTGATGCATCCATCATCGCAAATGTTATTCACCTTTTTTGATGTTTTTGTACACCATCGTTTGCGATTATGGCATCGCACACAGTTTCTTCGAAGGGTCTCTGATCATAGTGTCGCGTTAGCAGCATCCTGCCGTAGTGAATCACTCCCTCTAGACCTACTTTCGATCCCGCACTCTGCCTCCTTTGTTTCTTTGCACGCACACACGCACCTGAAGCCAGCAACTCATGCACGCGACCGAAGCATTGCTCGTCACCTTGCATGCCTCTACAGTCGCCATGTCTGAAGCGAGCATGAGCTCGTCCTTGAGATCCCGCACACCCGAGCCTTTGCATGCGCCTGCCTCGCCGCCTGTGCATCCACCTCCCGAACCCACGCGCTAGCCGCTGTCTTCTAGCCACCGCTGCGTTTTGCTCGCCAGCATCACCTCCGGGCACCTCTGTCTGTTTGCTGGAGCAGAAGGCCATGCCTTCATGGGCCATTAGGTGTAGCGCCCCCTTCAAATCAAACTAGCAGCATCAGCAGGGTGGTTGCCGCCTCGCGCTTGTAACCAGGAGGTACTGGGTTCGAACCCCAGGCACCCCAATTCTCTACCCCTCTTGTTTTCTTTTGCACACACACACACACACACACACACACACACACACACATCCATGGGCCTAGGTTCAGCGCTGGGCTGCACTGTGACCAGGGTTTCGGCCCAATGCTTTCGCTGATGGTTTTTCTCTTTTTTTATTGTTTCTACCTAGGCAAAGATTGTCACAACCCGAGTTTACCCTAGCTTAGGCCTTGCCTGTCACTGCATAAGCTTCACTGCATCATGTTTAAGTTTTATGAAACTTTGAAATGGGGACTGATAAACCCTAGCAGCAAATGAAATTCAACTAGGGTCAAAGTTAAATCTTTTCAATGAACGCAAAATGCCCCTCATAAATGTTTATCATTTTTGTTTTGGTCCAGAACCTCTGACAAAAATGGTGCACACTTTTCTAGGACAATCTGGGTTATTGAATTAAATCATACATTATTTGTTCTTGGACACTTAAATGCTATAAATAATTTTAAATGTCCAAATGATCTTGAAAGTAAATGAGGGCTGTTGCAAATAATCCAAACAGAGCCCACAAATATTTTCAGGATTTTTGAAAATGCTCTGGCATTTTTATTCAAGCCAAAACAATTACAGAAAATAGAAAAACAGAAATAAAAGAGAGAGAGAGAGAGAGAGAGAGAGAGAGAGAGAGTTACCTGGCCATACCTGGCTGGCCCAGGTCCTGTGCAGCCCAGCTGGCGGCCCAGCCCACCTGGCCACCTCCTCCTGTCGTCTTCCTCCTTGCCCGGAGGACGGGCGCGTGCCCGACGTGTGCGCATCGCCATGCGGCCACCTCCTCCCTCCCTGTCGGATTACGGGTTCCAGCAAAACCCTTGAGGTTCAAACTCTGGGGTGCGCACGAAGATATCTCTCCCCCTAGCTCACGCTCTCACCACGATCTCAAAGCTTAGCTCACCGAACCCGAAGAACAAGGGACACAAGGGTTTATACTGGTTCGGGCCATCGACGTGGTGTAATACCCTACTCCAGTGCGGTGTGGTGGATTGCTTTGCAGGCTGGGATGAACAAGTACAAGGGAAGAACTACCCTCTAAGGAGAGGTGTTCTTGAGCTCGGTGAGCTTTTGTGTGTGAGGATGGTCCGAATGATCCGTCCCCCATTATGGTGGTGGCTAGTCCTATTTATAGTGGCCCGGGTCCTCTTCCCAAATATCAGGCGGGAAGGAATCCCACAACGGCCAATTTAAAGGGGGATAGCTAAGCTATCCTGACAAAAGGTGGTCTTCGCCTGCCAAAGGCTCTGGTAGTGATGCCGTCGTGGGCTCCGTGATGACCTCCATCATGTCGTCCTGCTGGTCTTGGTCTCGTTGCACCGATATGGAAACCTTTGCCTGATGCCTCGGGACTCCTCGCCTGCACTTGCTCCTTTAGCACCGAAGAGGAAACCAGTACTCTGCGCCCGCTGGTGCCCACCTGGCCTTGGTCGTCATGGCTCACGTCACGGGAACCTCACGAGGTGCCCCTCGCCTTGATCTCTCCGCTCCTCGTGAGCCAGCCTGGTGAGGCTGCCGCTGAGGAGGTCTTGTGTCACCCGCCTCGTGAGGCTTGGCCCCTCGTGAGGGTCTTGAGTGTTTGCTGGTGAAGATGGGCCGTACCGGGCCGCTAGTGGAGCCACGCCGTGGGCGCAGCAGCAAGTCTGGGACCCCGTTCCCGAACGCCGACAGAGCCCCAGGCCCAAAGGCGCTCGACTTGGCTTCGGCGAAGCCAAGGGGCAAATCGCGAGCGCTGGCCCTAACCGCTGCTCTTGCTGCGACGCCGAGGGCGGCTCCTCGTCGGCGGTAGGCGGTGCAGCGTGACCTGCGGGGCTGGCGTCCGAGCATGCAGATGGAGGCGAGCAGCCGAGCTACGTCTCTTCTTGGACTTCTTCTTGCACCTCCGCTGGAGGCGTCATCTGCCGGCGCCGGCGCCGACGCCGGCTGCGGCGGTACGGCGCGCTGGTTGTGCTGGTGCTGCGCCGCGTGGCTGTTCCGGCAGGAGAAGAGGCTCCTCAGAGCCAGCCTGTAGGAAGGGCTTGGCCATCCACGATTGACGCGTGGCGATTGATGGGACGTGGGCGTCCCCGCTTCCCCATGCAGCCTTGTTATCCGCCTGGCTAGGTGGCCACCGCGACTTACACAGTTATTCCTTCATTGTTGGCGACGCACTTCTCTAACTCTTCCGCCTTCCCATAACAGCCTCCTCTTCCAATCTGACCTGAGCTCTGTCCTCTCCGCCGCCATGGCGCCGAGCCGAACGAAGAAAGGGAAGAAGAAGTCCCCGTCCTCAGCCGAACCACCTCCGACTCTTGAGCCAGCCGTTGAGCGGTTGCTGGTGCTCAACCAGGAAGCCATGGACAAGGTCCACCCAGCACTCGCCGCCAACTTCAACGAATGGGGGAAGACGGTGGCCTGGCCCGCATCCCGCACCTCTGTTGAAAGGGCAGTCACCGAGGTCCACATCCTTTGTGACACCTTATGGGCCGTCCTGATTCCCCCTTTCTCCACGTTCTTCAACGCTGTGCTCTCCCATTACCAGATCCACATGCTGCACCTGGGTCCCCAATCCATCGTCCTTCTTGCGGTCTTCGCCTTTGTCTGCAAGGCCATGGTTGGCATTGCTCCTTCCGTGGCCCTACTTCGCCATTTCTTCTCACTGCACCTGACCGACCCTCAGCAGTGCTCGGGATGCTTGAGCTTCCAGGCCGTGGCTGGGACGGCCGGCTCGGGGATTGACTTCGAGCTCCCGCCATCTGCGAGCGGGTTCCGGAAGCGGTGGGTATTCATGGAAGTCAGCGTGCTCAGCCCCCTGCTCTCGCTTCCGTCGGCACCCGCCGTTCCCAGCTCGGGCTGGGGCCACGAGAGGGCTAGCTGACCCGCGTCTTGCCTACGTCTGGCTCCGGTTGAAGAGGCTGAAGGATCTTGGCGTGAATGCGCCCATGGTGGTGAAGGAGTTCATCCGGCGCCGTGTTGCCCCGCTCCAGTGCCATTCTCGACCAATGTGGACCTTGTCCGGCAGCAAGGCCCACATGAGGCTTCACGAGTCCGGGCTTCCTCTTGAGATGCAACGAACTATGCTCGATATCCTGGCGGGCGACCCGTCGCCAACCAACATGCTGGAGGAGGCTTGTATCTTGTACTTCTGCTCGAACAAGGTGGATTTCGTGAGGCAGATGCCCCCTTTTGATGAGTGGGGACTAACGTCCAGCCGGTCTTGAAGGGCCTCGCGAGAACCCTGTCCCCGTGCCTCCCTTGCCCGCCGTCAGTGCGGCGACCTCCCCGGAAGTGGGCGCAGGGGGGCGACCACCGTCGGCCGCTGGCGACGTGGCTGCTGAGGAATCGGCGCCGCTCGGGGCTCCCGAAGGGTCGTCCCATGGGCCCCTAGAGAGCCGTCCTGAGGAAGCAGCCGGAGGGGCTTCGCAGCCTGATACTCCTGAGGCTGCAGCCCCCGAGGACCCGGCGGGTCGCCGTGAGGTGGAGGCCAAGGTCTCCATGCAGTACGGTACCCCTGAGGTTGCCTCCTGAGAAGCTACCCCAGCCGCGCCCGGAGCTGGTGACCGCGCCCTGGGCTTCGGCCGGCTCCGACTGGACTTCGATGCGCTCCGGAAGAGGAAGGGGTCTCCAAGCTGCAGCGGTGATGCCTTCTGGCCATTGAAACAGAGGAAGTATATCGCCATAGACGAGTGAGTACCTTGTCTTTGTAATTTCTCGAGTGCTGCTTTCCCTCCTAATTGTGGTTCCTCAGGGTCCCTTCTACTAAGGCGGCGAAATCTTGCGAGAAGCAACCTCCTCCTTCCTCGAGTCCCCTGTTGGCCTTGAGTGCCCTAAGACAGCGTGCCGCGCTTGGCGTGAGGTCGGCCGGAGAGGCAAGCACGCCAGCCTGGCACCTCGAACCCGCGTTCTTGCCGTCTCTCCTTCATGGCCTTGCTTGGGGTGCGGCAGGTGTGCCAAGGGCTCCTCCTCTGGTTGTCGATCGCGGCTGGGTGGCCCCATCCCTGGCCTCTTCTTCAGGAGACGAGCCGTCCCCGGGGCTCCCGGCAGGGCCCGAATGGCGTCTGGCAAGGCACCAGCCCCCAGCCCCCTGCCGGGAGGAGGCGAGCCACCTCGGACCTCTTCAACGACTTCCGGCATGGGGGACGGGCCGGTCATGCATTCGAGCTCGCGCGCAAGCGGGGTGCCGTCCGTCACGAGCTCTTTCGGGAGGCGATGGGTGCGCTGAGACGGCTTGGGAAGAGCTCGCGGACATCGACACCCGCCTTGAAGCTGGGGGTCTCCGGCTGGCGGATGAATGGCATCAGCTGAAGGTGGCCATCAACCTCGGGCGCCTCCAGTGCGAGCACGCCAATGCGAAGGCCGAGGCATCCCACGCAACCTCGTGCGAGGCCAGCGCCCGGGCCTTGGAGGAGGCCAGGGAGGCATACCACCGCCACGAGGTCGCCAAGAAGCACAGGCAGGAGCTCCTGGCCCTGAATGCCTCCCTAGAGCAGCAAGTGGAGGCGCGCAGAGTTGCCTTGGCGCTGATGAAGGGGGCGCCATCTGATGATGAGGATATCTTGAGGGAAGCGCTGATGCTGGAGGCCATGGAGCGCAGCCTCAAGCTTGAGCGGTTGGAGATGAGGGAGCGTCAGGTTGCCGAAGCGGAAGATGCTGCCAGCGCGCGCGAGGCGAGGACCCAGGAGGAAGTTGAATGCAGGGTGGTTGAGGCTCGTACTGATCGTGCCAACAGGTATGACCTAAAGCTGAAGCTCGTGGAAGCTGAAGCCGAGGGCAGGACCGCCGCCCTCAGGTCAAGGTTGGCCGAGGTGGAGCAGAGTGAGAAGGCCGCAGCAGCTGCCTTGATCTCCATGTAGGCCGAGTTAGCCTCCGCCTGTACTGAGCTGCTCCCGCTTCAGCAGCGGGTTACCAACACCGAGTCCTTCGCGCAGCAGAGCAGGGAAGAGGCACTTCGTCAGCAGACGTTACTGCAGGAACATACTCCCATGCTTCGGGACCTGAGGACGAGGGACAATCAGGCGCTAGGCGCCATCTGCAACGAGCACGCCCCTCACCCCCACGCCGAGGATTACGCCAGCCATCTTCACTTCTTTACCGACGTCGTGACGCGCCTGGAGAACCGGGCTGAGAGCACTCGCGAGATTGTGGATGAAAAGAGCCGAGGTCTCCTTGGGCGCGCATTCTCCCGCGTCTTCAGCCATCTCCTGAACATCAATCCTGACTTTAACTTTGATGCTGCCATCGCCCCGGTGCCAGAGGTCATTCGGGACAACCTAGTGCGCTGGGTGCACGACAATGTGGATGCTCTGGTCAGGGCCTTTGCTTCTGATGATGACGCGGTGGGGGTCGTGGCGGATGAGGGTGGCGTGGTTGATGATGGTGAAGACAGCGCCAGCGACTGCGCCAGCATCATGTCTGGGAGTGATTCAGAAGACACGACAAGCGACATGTCCGACTGAGCCCGCGCTCCTTTATTTTGAACCTGCATGCAAAAGCTTGGGCATGGCCCCACACAATGTAAGAGCATTTTGGGTCGGGGGAGCCCCTCATGTAAATGGACTACCATCTTACTTCTTAGGCTAGGATTGAAAACACGCTTTTGTGAGCTTACGAGCCCCTTGTGGGCTTGCTGCCGTAACTTACCATCGTCCAGTCGGGCTTCAAACTGATTTGTCGGCTGTGGATGTGCATTTCTTCTGAGTGGAGTCCTTTGCAGGCTCGCGAGGTTTTGGTCTCCTGAGGGGTCTGCCAGTTCGCCCGGGAGGGCCTCGCGAGAAGCGAGCGCTAGTCATGGCGGGGTGCGCGTGTAGCGCGTGCATGCCACGGCCAGCCCCCACTCGCGAGGTGCTCGGAAGGGCGGAGGTAGCAGATGCAAATCTCAAAACAAGGCATGAATCCGAAAACTCAAGAAATCAACACGAACGAGAAAGGATGCCCCTCATGCTTGCCAGCAAAAATACAATTTCGATTTCAAATCCAAAAAGGCGGCAAAACGAGCTACAGAAAAGAGGGGTTGAAAGGAAATAGCCACGTCCGGAACCTAGCTAGTCTTCTTGTCTTCCTACCAGCACGGAGCTAAGTGCTTTCACAGGCCGTGAGCATAGTCATTGGGGGACAGCGTCGACGGCCAGTGCGGAGCATGGTGCTTCCACTAGGACGTGGGCGGGATCCCCCGAGGCCCGAGGGCGGCTCTCCGGAGACTCCGGGGCGTGTACAACCCCACTCATTATTACGAGAGAGTGTCACGGGCGGAGACCTTCACAGGCGTGAGCCTTGCTTCATATCGCCAGACGAGGGCCCCGCCTTGCGCCGCCCTCGACCATCGTTGGGGCGGGCGGAAACCAGGACGATGCCAAGGGGCGAAGGGGACGCTAGCGGCGCCCTTGGCGACCATGGGCCTTCTACCGAGGGGAAGGCTCGCCAGTGCCTCCCCGACAGAGGACCTACCTCTGGGCGACGGCTTGCTCCGTGCGACGCGGAGAAGGGCCTTGCTCCAGGCCCCTCCCATGCAGCCCCCAGTGCGGTTCCCCTGGTGGAAGTGAGGCTGCCGCGCTAGGGTTGTCGTCCACCGCTGTGACCTGATCCACCTGCGACCCATGGTTAGCATAAGCCTGCTCCTGAGAGATTAGCGGTACCCTGCGGTTGTTGTCATCGGCGGGGTCGGCGAGGCTCCTCGGTGGCTCCTGGAAGGCCTCAACTTCTAGCATCTCCTCTTCCCAACCTGGTCGAGGAACGAGCCGGGGTCATCCTCCGGCGTGTACTCTCGGTCCATCATGCGGGGCACATAGGCCTCCGGAGCCGCCGTCCCGGAACCTCCACCGAGACGCCCCGCGCTCCACGCCGCCGCCCAGCGCGCCGCACTGAGGATGGTAGGGTGGCATCCTGCTGGGGCCATTGGGGGCAACGTTCATGACTGCGCCCACTGGGGAAGGCACATGTGCGTCTGGGTGCCCGGCACAGCTGGCCGCGTCGACGCCGATGAACCCTCCTGGTGCACCTGGGAGCACACGGGCGTGGTGAGCCCCCTCGTGCGATCTGGCCACAAATTGAGGCGTAGGAAAGGAGCAGAAAGGTGGCGTGCCCCTGGGTGCAGCGTCCAACAGATCAACGACGCGCTCCAGTAATGCATCGCTGCTGCTCTCTGCCAGTCGACACCGCAGCAGCTCCCGCGCCACTATGAGCACGGCTCTCATGTTTGCTTGTTCCCATTGGGTGTGCGACACTGTCGCTGCAGTGTAGCTCAAGGCCCTTGCGGCGGCCCGCGGGCGCCACAGGGTAAGGGTGGAAGGCGCCGGACAGCGTCGCCTGCACCCCATGGCATTCGGCAGTGCGCGGGCCGCTTGAAGCGCGGAGTTGAGGTCTTCTTGGGCGGATGGTGCCGCCCTGACTGGCAAAGCTGCTTAGTGGTTGGCGTTAGTCCTCGGGTCGCCAGACATCGGCACCGCGGGGTGTTGGCAGGTCAGCTGATGGAAGAGGGGCTTCGGCGCACCCCCTACCTGGCGCGCCAAATGTCTGATTACGAGTTCCGGAAAAACCCTTGAGGTTCGAACTCTGGGGTGCGCACGAAGATCTCTCTCCCCCTAGCACACGCTCTCACCACGATCTCAAAGCTTAGCTCACAGAACCCGACGAACAAGGGACACAAGGGTTTATACTGGTTTGGGCCACCGATGTGGTGTAATACCCTACTCCAGTGCGGTGTGGTGGATTGCCTTGGAGGCTGGGATGAACAAGTACAATGGAAGAACTACCCCTGAGGAGAGGTGTTCTTGAGCTCGGTGAGCTTCTGTGTGTGAGGATGGTCCGAATGATCCTTCACCCATTATGGTGGTGGCTAGTCCTATTTATAGTGGCCTGGGTCCTCTTCCCAAATATCAGGCGGGGAGGAATCCCACAACAGCCAATTTAAAGGGGGACAACTAGTACAAGCTATCCTGACAAAAGGTGGTCTTCGCCTGCCAAAGGCTCTAGTGGTGACGCTGTCGTGGGCTCCGCCATGACCTCCATCCTGCCGTCCTGTTGGTCTTGGTCTCGTTGCACCGATATGGAAACCTTTACCTGGCGCCTCGGGACTCCTCGCCTGCACCAGCTCCTTTAGCACCGAAGAGGAAACCAGTACTCTGCACCCGCTGGTGCCCACCTGGCCTTGGTCGTCATGGCTCACGTCACGGGAACCTCACGAGGTGCCCCTCGCCTTGATCTCTCCGCTCCTCGCGAGCCAGCCTAGTGATGCTGCCCCTGAGGAGGTCTTGTGTCGCCCGCCTCGCGAGGCTTGGCCCCTCGCGAGGGTCTTGAGTGTATGCTGGTGAAGATGGGCCGTACCAGGCCGCTAGTGGAGCCACGCTATGGGCTGCAGGCAGGCAAGTCTGGGGACCCCCGTTCCTAGAACACAGACACTCCCTGCCTGCCTGGCTCCTCCCCGACGCGGCCGATGATGCCACATACATCGCCTCGATCCCCTGGATCTCTCTCACTCTCCTTGGACCCCTTCCCCCTCCTCTGCTCTCTCTCTTCCGCGCAGCCCGAGCGGAGCTCGTCGCCAGTGCTCGCCGTTGCCGCACCCAGAGCCTCCCCCCCTCAACCTCTCGGCATGCCCAGTAGCTCGGCTACCTTGTCCTTGACCTCCTCACCAAGCCAAGCGACACCGGAAGCCCTGAAACGCCGCCATTGCCTCCTTCTTCAACCTCGGTCTGCCGCCAGCGACCGTGCGCCCGCTCCGTTGCTTCCCCAAGCTTGCCGAGGCCACCGCTGCACTCGCCATGAGCTTCACCTTCGATCCCCTCTCCCCCCTTGCTTGTTTACGCTGTGTAGTCGCTGTATCCTTCGAGCCCAAGATCTCTCCGCCTCCGGCCAAGTCGCCGCCGCGGCCATAGCTGCTGCCACTCGCGTCCAAGCGCGCCACCGTACTCAGAATGCTCCCAGGAGCCGAGCGCACGCACCCGCTAACCCTGTCGTGCTCACTAACGCCGAACCCGAGCTCGCCCGAACTCCGTCCACCGCCACGAGCTCGACTCTGGCGAGCTCCCTCCACCCCAGCTCCTCCTGCTTGCCCTACCAGATGCGCACGAGCCCCAGCTATGCGTAGGACCAAACCACGGTTGATTTGGTCGACCGTGGGAAAATCCTGAGCCCTCCGCCGTCTCGGGCTTCGCCAGCAACGAGACGTGGACCAAGTCCAGCGGGTTTGACCTCGCTGACCAGGGGTTTGACCTCCCTTGTGTCACTGACGCGTGGGCCCACTAGCGACCCCACTGACACTTTAGTTAGTATTAGTTTAACACTAATTAACTTAGGTTAGTTAGTTAGTCACTGGCGTGTGGACCCCACACATCAGGTTTGACCTGGACCGCACCCTGTTGACTCGCCGACGTCATGGTGATGCAGTGCTGACGTAGTAAAGCCTTTCTGGAATTAAAAAAAATCAGAAAAGGTTTAGAAATTCCACAAAATGTTATAAACTTCAAAAAATCATAGAAAATAATCTATAACTCCATAATTTATATATGAAAAATTATCAGAAAAATCCAATCTATCCATCTGTACCATTTGCACGCATGTTAGAACAACTTATGAATACTATTTAGGGCAAATGAAACAAATGTCACTTGAATCTTCACATATGGAGTTGAATTTGAATCTTTGATTCAAACTAACTTTATTTAATCTGGTTGCTGGATGCATTAGCTCAAATCACATCATATTGCCATGTCATGATCATGCAACATATTGTCGCATTGCATTGATTGTGTTCTTTATCTGTTGCCGGTGTTTGTCCCCTCTTAGTAGACGTGGTTTCGACGATGAGATCGATGACATCGATGAAGAACTATACTATCTTCAGAAGTGCCAGGAAAGCAAAACCCCCTTGTTCATTCTGATACAATCCCACTCTCTCGCTTCTGCTCTCTTTTACTACATCAGGACAACAACGCTTCAACTGTTACCTGCTGTGGTAGTTGAACCCCTTTCCTCTGCATGACCTGTCATTGCCACAGTAAATAGATGAAACCCACTAGCATGAGTAGGAGTTGTTTGAGCCCTGATGTGCCTAATCATTTATGCTTGTTGTCATGCCTGCTACTGCTTAGAGTTGAGTCAGGTATGATTCATCGATGATGAGTTGGAATGTGGTGAACATGTCCTACTATTGAGAGCTAAGTGCGTGAATACGATTTGGTAAAGGTAGCGGTGAGAGGCCATGTAGGAGTACATGGTGGGTGGTCTCTTTGAAACCATCATCAGGAACTGAGTTCTGTGTTTGTGATCCATGAACAACTACTACCATGCATTGTAATGCTTAAGTGCCCCTCTCGATTTATTAATCGCCTTGATCTCTTTCCAGGAGTTGCAACTAGTTCTGGTGTTTCTAGGATATGTGTTGGGGGCCGTGCGTAGCGCTGACCCTAGGGGAGGGCTATGATGCGGTAGAGACACGAGGCACGGTGTACCGGGATGCCCGTTTGGTGCCTCGGGAACCCTGCTCTCATCATTTGGGGCCGTGAGTGAAACCCCGGCCGGATCTCCTTGCGGATGGCACTACTAGGAAAAGGCCTGTTAGTGGCGCACCTATTTTGGGCATTAATGGCGCACTATAGGTGCGCCATTACTATGTCCAACGGTGTGCCATTACTATCTGACTTAGTAATGGCGCACCACATATCTGGTGCGCCATTACTAACAATTTTTTTTTCAGAATTTTTTTTTCATTTTTTTTCAATTTTTCTTAATATCGGGTCACTATGGATTAATCTCGGGTCAATATGCTTATTCTCAAGTCAAATCGCACTCTGTGGTCAAACTTCCTGGAAGGTCACCCATCCTCACACTACTCCAGCCCGAGCACGCTTAACATCACAGTTCTATCCAACCCCAGCACCAGCTCACTTAACAGGCACTTGTTGATATATCTATCATATCAATCATATTAAACCTTATTGATGTCTATGACTTTGTTCATGTTCATAAGTGTGATGAAATTTTGTAAAAATATTTCAAACTTCCCGGTCATATTACGTATCATATTTTGAACATTTTTTCCAAAAAAAATCGAAACCAATTTTTTTCTGTTACTAGTGGCGCACCTAGCAAATGGTGCGCCATTAGTAAGTTTGAATTTTTTCCATTTCCTCCCCCCTCTAGATCTTAAATGCCCTATATCTTTTATTCTGTTAGGTTTTTGGGGATTCTAAAAATGTTCAACAATGTTCCCCCGTTGAATTCGGATGCAACTTTTCGAGTAGATGATTTTTCATATAAAAAACTTTTTAATCCGAGTTCGTATGCAAAAGTTATGCCCACTTTACTAAATTCCAGAGAGATTTTGCAAATAAAGTCGAAATTCATATTTGTAAATTTTCCCAACAACAAGACCACATATCACGTGGGAAACTTATTTTCTTTTATTTTTTTTGATATTTCCATCATTTTCTTTTATTTTTTTTAAACTGAAAAGGCGGTCCACGGGGGGTGTGCATTTGGTTATGAGTTGTTAGCAGTGGTGCACCAGATATAGTGCGCCATTACTAGTTGACATAGTAATGGCGCACCTGTACAAAGTGCACCATTACTATGTGTATGACTTTGTCAAACCTTGGTCAAACTTAGTAATGGCGCACTTTGCATAGGTGCGCCATTACTAAGTTTGACCAAGGTTTGACAAAGTCATACAGCATAGGTGCGCCATTACTATGTCAAACTTAGTAATGGCACACCTATGCAAAGTGCGCCATTACTAAGTTTGACCAAGTCATACACATAGTAATGGCACACTTTGTACATGTGCGCCATTACTATGTCAATACACATAGTAATTACTGCTAACAATTTTTTTTGATTTATTTTTTCAAAACTAGTAATGGCGCACCACACACCAGGTGCACCATTAGTAATATGTCAATAATGGCGTACCTGTATCTGGTGCGCCACTGCTATATAGCAGTGGCGCACCACATACATGGTGCACCATTAATGTCCATATTAGCTATAGCCCTTTTCCTAGTAATGTGGAACCCGAATAGGCGATAAACCTGGACTAGAGACTTGTGTGGTTAGTCAGGTCGTGGCCGACAGCCTCGCTGGGCTTCCGCTTGAAGGTTGCCAAGTACATGCCGTGTAAACGGCGATAAGTGGTGAGAGCGTGTGTGAAGAAGTACACCCCTGCAGGGTTAACATGATCTATTCGAATAGCCACGTACGCGGTAAAAGACATCTGGGTTGCCTATTGTCGGGATTTTGGTGCGACATATGCCAACGGGTGGCTTATCATGGTGGGGGATAGTAAGACGTCGCCGGTGCCAGGAAGCGGGATGAGGCGTAGACACGTATGCCGGCGGACTTTACCCAGGTTCGGGGCTCACAACCCTAGTCCTGCTCTGTGGGGTCTCCGCATGATCACTATCTCAACAAGTAGCTACATGTTGCTCCTTGAGCTGTTTGCTAGAGGAGGAAGAAGGGCGAGGCTAGTTCTCTCCTCTCTCTATATGTGTGGTTGTGTAGTCTAAGGGTCTGAACCCTTTGCATGGGTGCCCTGGGGGGTTTATATAGGCCTACCCCCCAGGGGTAAAATGGTAAACTGGCCGGGTGTAGGCCCAGGCAGTGTCTCTTCATGGCCGGCTTCTCCGCTAGCTACTCGGGCCTGCTGGCTGGTGGCCCCCGTCGGCTGTCTTGTACTTGGCCGAAAGGCCGCGCCCGCCGCTTGCGGGTCTTGCCGGCTGCTCATCACTGTAGCCGTGCTTCTAATGACGCTTACTTTGTCGGGGAGGGCGTGGCTATAGTTCTGCCGCCTGGCGGGCAATCACTATAGCCATTCCCCATATCTTCTGGTTAATGGCGCACAAACCCCTAGGAAGGGGGAGGGCCACCTTCTGGGTGCCGGCCTTCCCCTTTGGCCGACTGGCCGAGGCTGGCCGCCTTCTGGCTTCTCACGGGCAGGTAGGGCCCGCCACCTGCAGACCGTACCAACAGCCTGTCGTGGGAGCATGGTCCCTTCTGACTTGGGTGATGTCACGGGTGGAGGGGCCACAGTGCTATGCTGTGCAAGAGATCTCTGGCTGGTACGACGCACTGTGGCCACGACTTGTCCTGGATTCGGGGGTGGCAGGCTCCGCTGTAGCCACGCCCCGTCTCGTCGCATTCATGAGGGTGCGGACTTTGAGGGCACCTGGGGCCGCCTGCTAGGAGCCGACCTCTCTAGAGGCCGCCTGCTAGGAGGCGGCCCTCTTCGCGGCCGTCTTCTGATGTCCTCCGCCTTTCGGCAGCCGACCGCGTGGGCCAGCCGGCTACGAGAAGGCGACAACCGAGCTTTGGGGCTTTGTGGGGCGTAGTCGGTAACGATGTCTTAAAATGTCATGGGGGGCACATGAGGCTACCCATGGCCAATAACTCCAACAGTAGTCCCCGAAGCTGGTGGGGTGCCGCGGCTGACAAGGCGGGGTGCCCCTGCAACTTCCTGCTCTGAGTAGTCTTGTTTGCTCGTCTTGTCTGTCTTCTGGTATGCCGACTTGGTGAATTTTGAACAGCCAAGGCGAGAACCAGGTGGCATGCTAGCTAGGCATCTAGGCTTGCCGCCCGTCGCTCGCATTGTACATACTGCATCAATTGTAAAAACTTCGAAGCAGATTTGCGTTCCATGGGCGCTCTGTTTCCTTGCCGGAGTCGTCCCTCTTGCGCGCCCTAGGCTTCTGGGCGATCAGGTAGTAGGAGTCGTTGCCCGAGGCTTTGCTAATGATGAAAGGGCCATCCCAAGGGGCCGAGAGCTTGTGCTGGCCGGCTATTCGCTGGATCAGCCGGAGCACATGGTCTCCCGCTTGGAAGGATCTTGGCTTGACCTTCCAGCTGTGGTAGTGGTGTAGACTCTGCTGGTAGATGGCAGACCGACTGAGTGCCAACAGCCGGCCCTCTTCCAGCAGATCGACGCCGTCTTCTCGTGCTTCCTTTGCCTCCGCCTCCGTGTACATGGTGACGCGAGGTGAGTCGAACTCGATGTCAGTTGGGATGACAGCCTCGGCACCATATACAAGGAAGAAGGGTGTGAAGCCGGTTGACTTGTTCGGAGTGGTGCACAGACTCCAGAGGACGGCTGATAGCTCATCGAGCCAGCAGCCGACCGAACGCTCCAGAGGCTCGACCAGTCGGGGCTTGATTTCGGACAAAATGAGGCCGTTTGCTCGCTCAACCTGGCCGTTTGACTGTGGGTGGGCAACGGACGCTAAGTCCATTCGGATGCCCTGCATCGCACAGAAACGGGCCAAGGCGCCCTTGGCAAAATTTGTGCCATTGTCGGTGATGATGCTGTGCGGTATGCCGTACCGAGTGGTGATGTCTGCGATGAAAGTCACAGCAGTCGGACCGTTCAACTTCTTGATTGGCTTTGCCCCTATCCACTTGGTGAAATTGTCCACGGCAACGAGCAGATGGGTCATGCGCCGCGTGCTATCTTGAATGATCCCACCATGTCCAGTCCCCAGACGGCAAAAGGCCATGCAAGGGGAATGGTCTTGAGTGCAGAAGCCGGCAGATGTTGCTTGGAACTGAACTTCTGGCACCCCTTACATTTCTTGACCAAGTCTTTGGCATCTTCTAGAGCAGTCAGCCATGAGAAACCATGGCGAAAAGCTTTGGCCACATGTGATCTTGAGGCCGCGTGGTGGCCACTCGCCCTGGTGGATGTCCTTGAGGATTGCTTGGCCCTTCTCCGACTCTACGCAGCGCTGGTACACACCAGTGACACTGTGCCTCACGAGCTCCCTGTTGACGATGGTGTATGCTACTGCCCGATGTTGCATCTGTCGGGCCGAGATCTCATCGGTTGGCAGCTCTTGGTTCACCAGAAACTTGAGGATAGGCTCTGCCCATGATGGTGCTTGAATTTCTTCTACCACCACTATGGCCACTTGTACGAGGGCGGTTTGGTTGGGAGGTGGTGGGTTGGAGTCGGCCGCCGCTTGCTGTGTCGTTGAAGTCCCCGAGCCGACTGCTGAAGTCCCCGAGCCGACGGTTGCGGTCCCCGGGCCGGGTGCGACTGCTGCAGTCCCCGAGCCGTCTGCCAAAGTCCCCGAGCCAACTGCTGCAGCCTTTGAGTCGGATCCAACTGTTTCAGGAGCAGCCGGCACGAAGATAGATTCTGATTCTGGAGAAGGCTTGATCAACGGCTTGCGGAGGTACTGGAGGGAGGCGCCGGCTGGTATTGCTTGACGGGTGGAGCCGATCCGTGCCAGGGTATCGGCTAGCTCGGTGTCGTTTCGTGGCACATGAAGGAATTCACACCCTTCAAAGTATCCGCTGAGTTGCTGGACAAGGAAGCGGTAGCTTGCCATATTTGCATCGTGGCATCCCAGTCGCCAGACGACTGTTGGACCACCAAGTCGGAGTCACCGTAACACAGAATCTGGCGAATGCCGAGCTCTTTGGCAAGCCGGAGTCCGTGTACTAGTGCCTCATACTCCGCCACATTGTTGGAGGTGGCAAAATGGATTTGCAGTGTGTATCTAGGCTTGTCACCTTTGGGAGAGGTGAGGACGATGCCGGCTCCCAAACCGGTGCGCATCTTCAAACCATCAACGTGCATCCGCCAATGGGTGGAGTCCGGTGCTGGCGGCAGGTACTGGGTCTCGGCTCAGTCGACGAGGAAGTCGGTCAGCACTTGGGACTTGATGGTGGTGCGAGGCTGGTAGAAGATGGTGTGGGAGGCCAACTCGATGGCCCATTTGGCCACTCGGCGTGAAGCATCACGGCTGCCTATGATCTCAGCAAGCATGGCAGTGCAAACAACCGTGATGGGGTGCTCTTGAAAATATGGCTTTAACTTCTTGGCGGTAAAGTGCATGCCGTAGCACATCTTCTAGTAGTGGGGGTAGTTTTGCTTGGAAGCCGACAACACTTCACTCAGATAATACACCGGTCTCTAGACCGGCAGAACCTTGCCGTCTTCCTTGCGCTCAACTACTATGACTGTGTTGACCACCCGGCTGGTGGCGGCGATGTAGAGGAGCATGGGCTCCTTAGCAGCCGGCGCGGCCAGGACAGGCGGCGTGGTCAACATCTTCTTGAGCTGGAAAAAAAGTCTCATCCGCCTTGTCATTCGACTCGAAGTGAGTGGTTTTCTTCAGGAGTTGGTACAGGTGAAATGCCTTCTCGCCTAGTCGACTGATGAAGCGGCTGATGGACGCCAGGCAGTCGGTGAACTTCTGGACATCTCTTAGTCGGGTAGGCTTCTCCATCCTCTCGATGGCCTTGATCTTCACAGGGTTGCACTCCATGCCGCGTTCGGAGACCAGGAAGCCGAGGAGCTGGCCGGCTGGTACTCCGAACACGCACTTCTCTGGGTTGAGCTTTATCTGAAATCGGCGCAGATTTTCGAAAGTCTCCTCGAGATCTTCTAGGAGGATCCCACGCTTCTCCTTCTTCACCACAACATCGTCCACATAGACGTGGGCGTTTCTGCCGAGCTGCTTGAGGAGGCACTTCTGCATGCAACGTGAAACGTGGCGCCGACATTCCTCATGCCGAATGTCATCGTCAGGTACCAGAAGGCTCAGAATGGCGTGATGAAAGAGGTCTTTAGCCTATCAGCCGGGTTCAACTTGATCTGGTGGTACCCTGAATATGCATCCAAAAAACTCAACAGCTCGCATCCGGCTGTGGAGTCCATCACTTGGTCAATCCTCGGCAAGGCAAATGGATCTTTGGGGCAAGCTTTGTTGAGGCTGGTATAGTCCATACACATGCGCCACTTGTTGTTCTTCTTTAGTACAAGGACTGGGTTGGCCAGCCAATCTGGATAGAATACTTTCGTAATGAAGCCGACTTCTAGGAGCCAGGCTATCTCTTCACCAACAATTCTTCTCTTCTCCTCCGACAGGCGACGGAGGGGTTGCTTGACCGGTTTGGCGTCAGGCCGGACGTGTAGCTTGTGCTCGGCGACATCCGTCGGAACACCCGGCATATCTTTGGGAGACCATGCAAAGATGTCCCGATTCTCACGGAGGAAATCGACAAGCTCGCTTTCCTATTTGGTGTCGAGGTTTGCACCTATGACAGCGTACCTCTCCGGGTGCTCTGGGTCCAACGGTATCTTCTTTGTCTCCTTGGCCGGCTTGAAGGAACCTTCAGCTTCCGACTCCTTGGGATCAGGGGACATGTCCGGCTGCTTGCCGGCCATGGCCACAACCCAGTCAAGGAGCCGCTTCTCAGCAGTGATCACAAGGGACTCGACCAGCCGACTGCTAGCGGCCACACAGGTGGACAACTTCTGGTAATCTCCGGAGATGGTAATAACCCCTTTGGTGCTTGGCATCTTCATCTTGAGGTAAGCATAGTGTGGCACCACCATGAATTTGGCCAAGGCAGGTCGACCAAGCAGTGCATGGTAAGGGCTCTCAAGGTCAACCACTTTAAACTAGACCGGCTCTCAGCGGAAATGATGTTTGTCTCCAAAGAGGGCATCTATCTTGATCTTGCCAATTGGTGAGT
This sequence comes from Aegilops longissima, assembly GCA_021605205.1. Taxonomy (NCBI): domain Eukaryota; kingdom Viridiplantae; phylum Streptophyta; class Magnoliopsida; order Poales; family Poaceae; genus Aegilops; species Aegilops longissima. Next base: position 335,237,751 of record CM038681.1, on the reverse strand, counting down.
GAGGAAGGCTAGGAACTATGCCATGGAAGACAGTCCGACTGGGCAGGAGATGCTTCGGCTTGATGTTCAACTTCTCCATGGTGTCGTGGTACAAGATGTTGATGCTGCTACCGCCGTCTATCAGGACTCAGGAGAAACGAGCAGCTCGCCTCTCTGTAGCAAAGGTGGCTTCCAACACTAGAGTGTAGGAACCCGGGGAAGGCATTACTTCCGCATGATCGGCTCGGCTCCAACTGATTGGCTTTTCTGACCAGTGCATGAACTCTGGGGCCTCAGTAGCTACGACATTCACCTCTGGGGACTGCTGGCGACGGCTGCGCCTGTCATCGGCCACACTGGTGAAGACGACGTAGGCTCCTTGCTCTTCTAGGTACTCGTCTTGGATGGCGGCAACTAGCCGGGCCGCCTGCTGCGGAGGAGGAGGCGGTGACAGCTGGCCAGCATGCGGAGGAGGCAGCAACCCTTCGCCCTTGGAGATTTGGGTGAGCCAGTGACACTTTCGAGTGATGTGGTTGCATGGCTTCGTGCCGCTGTGAAACTTGCAGGGTGCATCAAGGGTTTGCTCATAGGAGAAGGTGGGCAACCAATTTGGCTTGCTGCCTCTTTGACGTTTGGGAGCAGGCTGCCCCTCCGGCTGCTGGTCTTCGACTGTCGCCACTTGCCGGCTGGTGGAAGCCGGCTGTGGCGCCTTGCGCTAGTTGTTGCTTGGTTGCTGACGCCGACTGGTGTCACCAGCCGGAGTCCGAGGGGCCTGAGGAGCCACTTTGCCGGATGCATCAACTTGAATCTCCGTCTTCATGGAGGAGTCGGCCGTGGCGTACTTGTCTGCTATGATCAGTAGCTCGTCGAGGGTTACTGGCTCGTCGCAGAGAAGTTGGTGCTTGAGCAGGGTGCCTTCTCTGCACCCGGCTGTGAAGTACTCGATGGCCTACACCTCGTGCACACCTTTGCAAGAGTTGCGCAGCTCGGCCCAACGCGTGAGGTAGTCGCGAGTTGATCCGGTGGGGCCTTGGACGCACAAGGAGAGTTGGCGTGGCTTGGGGGTCCGCTTGTACGTGCTGGTGAAGTTGCGGACGAAGGCCTCAGTAAAATCTACCCAGCTGTTGATGTTGCGGGGCTTCAGGCTGTTCAGCCATGTCCGAGCGGTGCCCTGGAGCATGAGCGGAACATACTTCACGACAATGAGCTTGTTGCCGTTTGCTATGCTGACAGCTGTGGAGTAGTCAACCAGCCAGTCTTCCGGCTTCACAGAGCTGGTATACTTGGGCGTGTCTCTTGGGAGCTTGAACCCTTTGGGAAAGGGCTCGTCGCGGATGCGGGGGGCGAAACAAGGTGGGCCCAGCGCGTCTTCTTCTTCTAGCGCCAGGGGTCGATTGAGGCGGTCGATCCGGTGGCGGGCATCGTTTTCTCCGATTCCTTCTCCGGGGCCAAGCCGGCCGCCGAGACTCGGGTGATCAACAAGCAGCGGGGAGATGCGCCTTTCTCTCTGCTGGGGAGGCTAAAAGTCGCCTGGTCGTTCCACCGCCCGTGGGCGGCCGTCTTGGTCACGCTTGACGGTGATATGCGTCTGGCTGCGGCTTGCAGTCGACTCCTTGTCTCGTCGTCCGCGGGCGCCGCTAGTCGGCATCCGGGATGTCGCGCCGTGCTCTCAGCGAGGAGGTGGGTCCTTGTTCCGCCGGTTGGGTGCTTCGGTGCGGCAGCCGGCTTCTTGCTGCTCGGCTGCCACGTCAATGAGCTGCTAGACGCGCTCCATCATGTGGCGACGCTCGTCGCCCTCTAGGTTGTCCAGCTCGTCTGCTGCTGCCTGGGCGTCCCATATGTTCTCCATGGGCGTGGCGTAGACGGGGCGGTCTGCCCCGAACATGGTGGCAATGGCCGCGCCATGCTGCCGGACTGTGCCGATACGGCTGGGCCCACCGGGAACCGGCGTGCCGCCAACAGCGCGGTCCATCTCGCGCTGGTAAGCCACTAAGAGGCATCTCATGCTGGCTAGCTTCTTGGCACTCTCGACGAGCTAGACGCGGCGAGCTTCCAGCGTCTCAGCGTCGGCGTCTTCTGCAATGGGTGCAGACAAGTCTCGTAGCGCCACCTCGAGCGGATCTCGGGCACCGTCACCGGAATCTCCATCGTGGCTGATGACAAGCACCTCCGTGACGGTGCTGCCACCGCTGTCGGCGCGAGGGAGAGGATCGTAGATGACCACCACGTTGGTGGGGAATGCGTCGAGGGATGCCGTGTCGGAGTCGACAAGCATCGCGTCGGTGGAGCCAACCGACTCCAAGTCGACGGCCGACTCGTTGGCGATGTGGAGCTTGTCGATGAAGGTGACGAGGCGGCTCTCGGGGCCGTCTGTGCCTGCGTCGGACGCAGGTTCGTCAGAGAGGTGGATCTCGCCAACAAGGTCAGCGAGGCAGCTCGCCACGCAAGCGACCTCCGCGCCATGCAGCGCGTCAGCGCAAACGCCATCCGGCATGCCGGGCTGGCTGCGCTCGCCAGGAAGGAAGAGGGTTCCCGTCCAGAACAGATCTCCGGACGACGGTGCACCTAGCCCCACGGTGGGCGCCAAATGTCGGGGTTTTGGTGAGACATATGCCAACGGGTGGCTTATCATGGTGGAGGATAGCTCTACAAAAAAAAATACACTTCCGTGATGATACGTGTTTGTCACAGTAGGTCGCGTTTTTTGTCATGCATGTACATCCATGAAAAATTTATAGCGAGAATCAAGATAGTCATACTGTCTTTGTCGTAGAAGTGTTCCATGACATTACCAAAATTATCATCACGGAAGTGTCCACTTCCATGACGATAAATCGCGGCGTCCGCGAAGTGCTTTCATCAAGGGTGACCGACCGTGTCATCCACCGTAGCGAACGCCGTTAAGCTATCGGGTCGGGTTTTGGATCCGATGACCCGTTAACAGCCCGACCAATGGGGATTTTCCGTGTAAAATCATCATTGGCTGGAGGAAACTGCGTGTCGGCTCATTCTTGGGACAGATGTCATCCACTCATTGGACGGAAGGCGCCTATGATACGTCGACATGTGGCACGACCGCGAGAGGCCCATTCACGTGAAAAGGCGGCCCGTTTGACTTGGTCAAGGTGGCGGGCGGCCCATGGAAAGCTTGTTAACGGCACTGTTAGCATATAGCCCATTTAAAGCCCGCTAACCCAAGGCCCGTTATGCCCTATCCGAATTAGGCCCGATGGCGTCATCTGGGCCATCAATATGATTCAGCCCATTTTCGCCGGCCCATGTATGGCCCATGGCGTCTTCGGCCCATATGAGGCCCTATGTAACTCTTGGCCTATTAACGGCCCGTGGTGAAACAGCCTGCAATGAGCAGTGTATCACTTTAGACCCATTAACGGCCCGTGGTGGCGGCCCGTAATGAACGATGTATCACTTTATACCCATTAAGGACCGTTATTCAGATTGGGCGTTTCAACCCATGTTATCTTCGGCCTTCTCGAGCCCATTTATTCTTGGGTCATTTGAGCATTCGTTTACTTACGGCCCATTACTATCATTTTACGCTTGTGGGCCAAATTCAGCCCGTGGTTCTGATCGGCTGTTTGTGGTCCGTTAATATATTGGGCGTTTTCATAGCGTCATCAAATACAGCCTATTAACGATGGCCCATTATGGTCGACCCATAAGCGGACGATTCAACTCTGACCGTTTGACCATAATGCGGCTGTTATTGGCCCATGTTTGTGTCGATCATCTGGCCGTATAAGGCCCATTGATGATCTGACCCGTGAAGGCCCATTGTTTCTCTGACCGTAGAAGGCCCAATGTTCCTCTGACCCGTAGAAGGCCTACCGTTCTCGACCGTAGAAGGCCCATTGTTTCTATGGCCCATAGAAGGCCCACTATTTCTCTGACCCGTAGGAGGCCCACTGTCACTACAGTAAATATTAGCCCATGGTTATTGTGGCCTAGTTTTAAAAAATAGGTTATTCAGCCACTAGCAAACCGCGGAAAAAGAACTGCGACTACAAGCAAACAAATAAAAAAAGACAACAAGAAATAAATAAGCAAGCAACTTATGCTAGGCTATCACGGCTATTACACATATTACATCCTTTGGGCATCAAAGTTCACCACGGTTACAAATATAGGGAACACAGCACATATAAATGCAGCGACAAAACAAGTCTAGAACTGAAACCACTTGAGAAGAGTTCAAGAAACAATATCACAGGTACCCATAATCTTTGGCAAGATGCTTAGCAAGCTTATTAACTTTCTCTTGTTTGGTGCTTAAATCCTCCAGTAGCTTCGCTATTAAACAAGAAAATCGCATCTGAATTCTGCGGGGACTTCCTCGGTCCTTGACTTCTTGCCATAGCCTTGGTGTTGATGCCTTTCAGACTTGTAGCTGAGGCTGAAGAAGCGAAGTGATTCGAGCAGCGAGTTCGAAGAGCTTGTGCCAGCGATCTTGGCGATAACTTTCGAACACTACATCAGCGCAGGATGTGGGGTTTTCTCACTTTGTCTACAAGATCGTTTTATCACCTTTCTTGGAGACCAACAGGGTTGTCTCACTATCTTGAACCTTATCCGCATTACTTTCTCTACCATTGCATAGTGGGGTGCTCTTCTCCAATATTCATTTGCATACTACAAGAGAAACAAGCAGGTCACATCACAGGTTTAGCTTGTAGTATACCAAACTCATTTTAGTAATCTGGTTCGATAGTAAGGTGGACAGGATAACAACATGAAACAAACATATATCTATGTACTATGGTCCTTTGTATTGTCCATATCATTCTAGTTTATGTTCCCTAATCAAGATAGAGACATAGTTCAACTCATATATTTTTAAGACACAGCAGCATAGATAGAATATAAGTGTGAGAAACTACACAACATTGGCAGCATTTGTAATGTGCATCACATGAGAAAATAACTGTTTATACAACTTAAACTGAAATCAACATAGAGCAAGAAGTTAGAACAACAATCTAGTTAAATAAATAGGTTTAAAACATACCTGTTGCGCCATTGGAGTTTCAATTGGATCCTTCAAATTCGAAAGTAGTTGGTATGAGTAAATACAGTGATGCAACAACAAGGAGTATGGACCATAGCTACGAATCGGCACGAGAACGATTGCTCTACGCTTTAAGCGTGGAGTTTGGGTTAGGCTGTGGTGGTTTTAGTGCTTTGGGCCTTGCAGTAGCTTTACAAACTGCTCGTGTGGGGGTACTCTGTGGTGGACATGGTGCTTTGTCAACTATAAGTGGGTTACTATCCATTTGGGGTTGTGGTTAGATGGGTTGTAGCTGGTTCTCTGCTTGACGGTGTAAGTGTGCAATCTGGAAGAGTCTCAATTATGTGTGGTGGGGCTAGTTTGTGGGCAGTACAACCATGGTTCTATCTGCATCGACAGGTAGCTCTGTCTTTTGTGAAGAATGGGTTTTTGCTCCCTTAGATACTGCCATCACCCCCTCCAATTCAAATGGCTGATAAACTAGAAAAGAAATTGAATGTACAGACATTATATGATAGACAGATGTGGTAATTCACATATTTGTTGTCTAACCAAACAGGACAACATGACACAATTTCACATATATGATGCCTACCTAAACAGGATAGCATGACATAGTTTCAAATATATGATGGATAACTTAACAGGATATAATGGCATAATTCAACATAGTACGAGTACCTAAACAGGATGACATGACAAAACTATATGATGTCTTTCTAAAATAGGTTGAGATGAAATAATTCACATACATGTTGTCTAAGTATACATGATGGCATGCTATAATTGACATAATTGATTCATATACTAAGCAGTGGCACTTTCGCATGTATGATCTCTAAACTAAGCGAGATAGAATTCAATATTGTGCATATGATGTCTAAACTAAGCAATGCAAGACACCATATGCATCATATGAAAATATAAACATTGCAACTTAGAGCATACACCTCGGGTGGGATATAGGACTGGTCATCATCTCGAATCCTCCTCTGAGGAGCTCCTGTAACCATCGAGATATATGCTTCAACATGTACCATTGCCTGCTCACGAAGACCTTGTTTTCCTCCAGGTTTTTCCTAACCGTCTCAAATGGCTGATACACATGAAGAGTAGTTCAATATACACAGTTGTCGACAAATGGAATACGTAATGAAAAAAAGGATGGCATGAGATAATTCACATATATGATGCACGGCTCCATGGCGGTGCATAATTCACATATATGATAAGCTGGCTGAAAAGCATGGCATTGCATAATTCACATATCGATATAGAAAGCAAGCAGGAGGCATTCACACAAAGCATGTCTAATCTAAGCGAGATGGCATGGCAATGCAAGACACCATATGCATGATATGAGCTATATAGCGAGGAGTCTGGACTGGGGGTGTCCGGGATAGCGGGACTATCGTCATGGCCGGACTCCAAGACTATGAAGATACAAGATTGAAGACTTCGTCCCGTGTCCGGATGGGACTTTCCTTGGCGTGGAAGGCAAGCTTGGCAATACGGATATGAATATCTCCTACCATTGTAACCGACTCTGTGTAACCCTAACCTATCCGGTGTCTATATAAACCGGAGGGTTTTAGTCCGTAGGACGAAGAACAATCATACCATAGGCTAGCTTCTAGGGTTTAGCCTCCTTGATCTCGTGGTAGATCTACTCTTGTACTACCCATATCATCAATATTAATCAAGCGGGAGTAGGGTATTACCACCATCGAGAGGGCCCGAACCTGGGTAAAAACATCGTGTCCCTTGTCTCCTGTTACCATTCGCCTAGGCGCATAGTTGGGACCCCTACCGAGATCCGCTGGTTTGACATCGACATTGGTGCTTTCATTGAGAGTTCCTGCGTAGCCGTCACCGATAGGCCCGATGGCTCCTTGATCATCAACAACGGCGCGGTCGGGTGAGACTTTTCTCCCGGACAGATCTTCGTGTTGGCGGCTTTACTGCTGGGCCAATTAAGCAGCCATCGGAGCAGATCGAAGCTTCGCCCTGGCCATCGGTCAGATTTGGAAGTTTGAACTATAAGGCCGATATCCGCGGAGACTTGATCTTCGACAAATTGAGCCGCAGCCAAGCATGCCGCCTTGTCTCGATGGGCATGATCTAGCTCTGCAGACGAGCGATGCCACAGAGGCCGCACCGACATCCGCTCGACCCTTAATCCGGGCGGATTCCCCGACCGAGGGCGAGTGGTTGGACACCGCCTCGGGGCTACAATATCTATGGCGATTGAGCGAACTCCATCCACTGTCGCTGCGAAGACCTCGACTCCGGTGCGGACTCCTCTCCGGACTCCGAACCCTCCGTGCCCCTTGTCGAATCCGATTGGGCGCCGGTCATGGAGTTCACTACGCGGACATCTTTCGGCGCTCGCCCTTTGGCGACATCCTGAATTCACTAAAGTCTCTCTCTTTATCCGGAGAGCCTGGCGGACTACTGATCGGGAAGGTTGGGATGCGGACGGCGAAGAAATTCAACGCCCACCACCACCCACTTCGTAGCCAGCGCCGAAAGTTTACGGCGTGCTCGATTTCGACTCAAAGACATCGGCGGTATGGGCGGCGATGTAGGAAGAACCATAAACCAGCGCCTATAGGATGCTGGACAACCACCTCATCCCATGATGTATACATGGTGGACACACCTAAAGGAAATGAAGAGCGAGGAACAACGGGGCGCTCGAAGGATAAATCCCTCGGCGGTCAAAGCGGCAGCGTAAATGCGAACCAAGTCCCGCAACAACAAAGACCCAGCCATAGAGCAGGGGCGAACGGTGGACGACGAACAAGCTATCGAGCAATCGTCCGAACAAGACAACCTGGATAAACAACTTCGTCCCGGCGGCGACAACGGTCCGGATGATCTCACGCCGGACAAATTGTTGGAGCAAAATAACCTCTGAAAAAGGCTCGTCGCCCGCTGCGCGTAGCTGAAAAAGCAAGCGGAAGCTCAAAACAGCGGAAGATGCACTCGAGGATCGAGATGGAGCAAATTATTCAACATCGCGAGACAAATCGGCTGACGATCGCCGAACAAAACTACCCAAAAAGCTACTGCCCGAATTTGGCGAGGAGGCCTTAGAGCCACCACAATCAAAAAGTAAGAAGGCCACCCGGTCGGATGGGCGACCCCACGGCAAAAGGAGAAGCGGCAAATGGCGCCACACACAAACCGATATCACGATCCGCATAAGGATCCACATCAAAAGGATGGCCCGATTAGGTCCATCTATGGTCCAAGAAAACAAGCTCTTCAAAGCAATGCAACACGCCAAAAATCCGACGTCACGGCACACCCAAATATAGAGGCGCCGCACACCCCTATGTTTCACCGATGAGGTCTTTGGATCATAATTTCGGGCTGATTCAAACCCGTAAACATAGAGGCATCTGACGGAACAACAGACCACAGAGTGCGGATTGAGGATTACATCCTCCACATACACATGGCTAGAGGAGATGATCTCACGCCATAAAATACTTACCCTCAAACTCAAAGGGCCAGCTCGGCATTGGCTTAAAACCTCCCGAAAACACCATTGGAAGCTGGGAGGATCTCGAGGATGCGTTTGGGCAAATTTTGAGGGGACCTATGTCCGCCCTCCGGATCTGAGCGATCTAAGTCACATAACTCAACAGTCAGGAGAGTCAGCCGGAAATGCAGAACAGGTTCCTTACTAAAAAGAACCAAATAGTCATTGTCCAGGACCTTGAAGCCTTAGCAGCCTTCAAACACAACGTCCAAGGGCGAATGGCTCGCCGGACACCTCGGCCAGGAAAAGCCAAGAACAATGGCCGCGTGCGGGCCTCATGACCCGCTTTTGCATGGAGCAGGATAGCTGGCTAGCAAGATGCAACACCAGCGACCCAAGTACATCCGTAGTCGGGGATGGAAGCGAAACCATGGTGCAACAAGGACCAGCGCCCGGATTAAAAGGAGCGGTCCAAAAGCGCGACGATCAGCGCTGGATTCAAAAGCTCACGGCGAAACAATAAAAACTGCCCCTTAAGGACAATAGCGATGACCTATCAATTTAAACAAAATCTTGGACAAGATATGTCATATCCACAGTACTCCGGGAGGCACTGCAAACCATACCCACAGATATTGTTGGGTCTTCAAACGATCCGTGAGACTCAGCGCCCGAACACAAGGGGCTCGACCGCCAAGTGAAGATGACGACGAGCACCACAAGCGAGCCCGGAAAACAAAAGAATTTCCCACAAGAGGTTAAAGCGGTAAACTCACTTCCGTGATCAAAGGGAAAAACAGGCGGCGCCCACTAAAATCAGCGCCGCTTTGCTGGTTATCAAAACCAATCACCTTCGACCATCGGGACTATTCGAAAGTATCCGGGCGCAGGATGGACCGCCTTGATATTGGATCCCATAATCGGCGGATTCCAATTTACACAAGTCCTCATGGATGGCGGCGGTGACATAAACCTGATATATCGAGGACACAATCCATGAGGATGAGGATAGACCCAACCAAAATTAGCCATAGCAACACCTCCTTTAAAGGGGTAATGCCAGGCCCATATGCCCGTTATGCGGGCTCCCTCTGATAGAAGTTGTGTTCGGTTCATCCGACAACTTCCGTCGTGAAAAGTTAGTCTTCCATGTCGCCCCATTTAAAGTAGCCATCAAACACTATTGGGACCTTGAAGCTTTCGCTTTGCTTTAACGCAATACCACATTATGCATCTCTAACACTTAAAATGCCGGTCCACGCGGCATCATCTCATTAAAGGGAGTATTAAGTGTTACTCGAGCACGGAAGAACGTGAGATTGCCTTGACAGCCCCACACCTATCCGGCTCCGCTAGTCAAAAGCTGAGTAGGTCATTCAAACCCGGACACGGCTAGGCGAGTCCGGCGCCTATAGCGGCATACCCTCATACAAGGGCTGCATGCATGTACAACAAGACACAATAAAGCTCAATTTTCTTCACTTCTTCAAATGCGTACTCCGTTTATTTAATGTAAATTACATCTTCCATACGATCCTTTTCTTTCAAACTAAGTTCCTCTCTTTTACAGATGAACAACGTGCTACACCCGTCCGACATCACGGCTGCTTGAAGACACGTGCGATCGTGCGGTAGGGATCCGTTGCAAGATTCTTTTGATTAAGACCTTGCGTAAACCTTTTTCTGTCTCTTGTTGATATACATCCCCGGTTCCTTACTATAACCGAGGAGGAGGCTGGCGTTTTGGCATTGGCCGCACCAGAATTTTTGCGCGTACCTGGACAACAGGGGCTTACGGCATTATTCTGCCCGTCTTCATAAAGACCGAATGCCTTAGGGAGTATTCGGCGTCTCGAGTTAGGCCTTATATGCATCAGCTCCGAATCATGTCTTTGGTCAAATGTTGGGTTGTCCGGCTCCTGTGTTTTGCTGCCTTACGTTCCGTTTTATCGGCTAACGCGGCACCAGGAGAACTACTGCGATTGTGCCCGGTTGGCGAGGCGAGCACCTCGATGAAAGCGAAAATTGACTGCCATGATATAGCGAGAGACTGGTCAACCACTTGATGACTCCTTTGGAATGTTTAGGATTCCTCCGCATTAACGAAGGACGGTTTTCGATCGGGCACATATGCACCCGAATTTGGGAGAGTGCGGTGCCCCGGGGGCTATATAGTAGCCCCACCCTCGAACTCCTATGGCTAAGTGAAAGTGATAAAGCATTATAGTCCTGTTGCCTGGTTTGCTCGCTACCACCTCCTTAACAGGACCAAGGCGTTGGATTAAGTGTGAAAAAGCGCTTTCTTTGCAAACACCCCGCACTATGTGCGTGGGGGCTGAAACCAAGGACTGCCATCTTTCAGGTTATATATACATATACATAAGCGGCCGCCGAGGGAGTAGTTTACTACTTGAGCGCACAAGTATAAAAAGCACTTATATTATATTGAAACATTGTTTTCACAAATCATACATGTCATTTAAACATAATATCCTTGAGCACTGCGTCTCTATTAAGCGAGCACCCTACGGGACTTCTTCAAAGTAGTGCTCGGCGGTACTCGGCTTACATCCGAATCTTGGGATGCAACATCGGTGGCCTTCATCTCTGCCCGTATGTCTTGACACGGGCGAGCCATCCGCGCTCCCTCAATACCGCCGACCGCTTCATTGCGTCGATACAGTACCGCACCAAGGCTGCTGCACTAAACCAAAATAACTCTTGGCGAGGTCGCCCGGCCACAAATGAGTCAAGATATGCTTCATGGCAAATTCGGACAATCGATTCAGCTCGGCCCATTCGGCCAACCGATCGGTCAACGGAAGAGGACGCTCCGGACTATGGAATTGCGACCAATATAGCTCTTCCCTACATGCCCCTTACGGCCCCGGAAGTGCTCAACGCGTCCATGGCGCTTCGCCGCCAAGTCGAGATAAGCATCCTCCGAACTCCACAACTTGTCCAATTGAGCATACTTTGGATCCGTATATTTCCTCCATGGCGAAGCGGTTTTCCAGGCGCAATTGCCTGGCCTGACTCAGCTCCTCCTTGGCAGCTCTCAAGGCTGAATGGGCACTCTTGGATTCGGCGGCCTTTTTGAGCCCTCTTGCTCGCTTGGCATTCTTTTTCAAGAACCTCGCGGCGGTCGGCAGCATCCTTCAATTTTATGGCCATTTGGCCATTTCCTCTTCTTAAGCGTTGAGCAGCCGTTCGACTTCTAGCTCTTGGCCGCCCTTAAAGCGACCGCATTACTATTTACGGCTTGCTCTTTCGCTCGGGCGAGTTCCGCCGTAGCTCCTCCACACAGCGGCACCATCTGCATTAAGCATACAAATAGTAAGACAAAGGCGTCAAGCTCCCTTACCGGTGTCGCGTCGAAGTCGCATACCTTGCGACTTCGTCAAACCGTTTATTGACGAGCGATGTCGCATCCGCCTCGTCAAGTTGCCGCTTTAGTTCGGCATATTCATCCGTCCGGCTGGCCACGGACGCCCGCCCCTGTTTGGGCGGCGATATGTCATAACTGAGATTTTGATCCTCGGCACGCTGTCAATTTTGACAACATACCGAGTCTCGGGGCTACTATCTATCTGAGCGCATTCTATATGCATAAGCGTCGGAAGGTGCATCATTTTGCGTACCTCGAACCCGTCGATAAGCTTCGGCGGCTTCATACAATCCGCTCTCCTCGGATGCAATTCTTTCAATCACCGTACCCATTAGAGCACGGTGATCTTACGAATAACCGCTTCGCCCGAGCAGATCCTTCACTCCTCCGACCGCACACCACTTGGCGCGGACCTTCCGGCCCGCGGACAGGGGAACCCTCGCGGCGACACCTCCGGGTCGTCCGCTTCACATGGTCGGCGGTGGGGCGTTCGCTCTCCATCATCTCCGGAAGAAGATCCCACGAAGACGAGCTCTGCTAAGAAGGGCTGAGGTCCGAACTACAATGTACAATTTCAGTTATCTTCATAAATAAATGCAGGGATGTTCCTTATTTACAAGACCCCTTCTTTTAACTTACGGCTCGCTGGAGGGCTGATCCCCTTGGGGAAATAGTGCGGCTGGGTTACTTCCCAGCGCCGAACTCTCCGATGAAGATTCCCTTCCCCTCTTTGAGGCCTTGACCTCCGGATCTTCCGAAGTGGTCCTCTTCTCTCCTCGAAAGACGGGACTTTTAATCCCTCCTTCCTTGATAGCCTCCTTCGTAGAGGCAGTTGCTTCCCTGCTCCCCCCTTCGCCTTCTTCAAAAGGCGCGACCTTCAACATCTTGGTCAGCATGGGATCCGGCGTGGTCTCGGGAGGATCCGGACACCTTATTAACTTTGCCTTGGCTATCCACTCCTGTTCAAAGCGGCTCCTTTAAAGGGCATATATATATGATAAATGAATGAACAACTTGTCCGGTTCTGGGACTACTTACTTGAGTATCTGGCGATTGCAGCTTAGTCCTGCATCCTCGGTCAGTCGGACACTTCTATTGTGATCCGAAGAACATTTTATACATCTCCACGGCGCCGTGCCCATAAAATTTTGGAGGCTCGTGGTCCCTCGGTTGAATTCCCATAGGCGGAGGCGGCGTTTGCGAGGCGAAAGGCGCTGGATCAACATAACTTTGTGCCACTGCAGCAGATTGATCTCTCTTTCTGGAGGTCTTGAATCGGCCTGCAGCAAGGGGCGTCCTTGGGCGGCCCCAGTCAGCCTGTTGACCCATGGCGCCCGGCCGCTGTGGTGGACTGGCGGAAGGCGGGAGCACCACCCATTTGGTGCCCACAGGGGCGGTGATATAAAACCACTCCCATTGCCACAAACCAAGCTTCTCTTGAAAAGAGCCCTCAGGCCCGCGGAGCATCAACACATTTGCTTATGACCGCCCCTCCGCTTTCTGCTTGTTGCCCCTCGATCATCTTTGGCTCCACCTTGAAGGTCTTGAGCCATAATCCAAAGTGGGGGTAATATGGAGGAAGGCCTCACATCTGAGATATGGAGGATGGACTCAGTTCAAGTCATGGAAATCAAGCCCATAATAAAACATGAGCCCCGCACAAAGGGATCCGTCGGGAAGCCTAAACCCGGCGGAAGTGAGACCTAAACACCATGTTCTCGCCCGGGCTCGGGAGTGGGAATGACCTGCCACAGGCAGGGCAGCCTATCACGAGATCTCGCCGGTTAGATACTGGCGTCTCGCAGCTTTATCACATCTTCTTACGTGACGAAGGAAGACATCCATCGGCCGTGCTGGTGGGGCGGACATCATCGAAGGTCAAGGCGCTGAATCTGAAGCTTTGGGTGTTGGAACTCGAAGCGGCGAACTTCGATGGAGGGTGTAAAAGAAGAAGGCCTTGTCTCATTATAAAGAGGTTGAATAACAAGAGCCCACCCGTGGTCGATTAGGACTTCGCCTTTGATAGAGGAGGCATGCCAGCGAACGCGGTTGGGTTACCCGTCCGTATTGATGGGAATCCCGGAATAAGGGGCACGATCTATGCTTTGATAAGGCGTGCCGAAACCGCCTCGACAAAGCGCTAAGGTGAAAGCGGTAAAAGCGATTCATATAAAGGCCTGGCCGTGGTGTGATGTCACGCCCGCGGAATCGTCGGCAGATCTGTGCAAATGTTATTCTCTCTACGGTGGAATGTGGAACTTGTTTTGCGAGCGGACACTATCCTTGTGTTCAAAACCTTCTATGAAGTATTGGAGGAGGAACCCGCCTTGCAATGCCGAAGACAATATCTGCGCGGACTCGTCGTCATTGAAGCCTGGTTCGAGAGCTCTTGAGGAGTCTGGACTAGGGGTGTCCGGATAGCTGAACTATCATCACGGCGGACTCCAAGACTATGAAGATACAAGATTGAAGACTTAGTCCGTGTCCGGATGGGACTTTCCTTGGCGTGGAAGGCAAGCTTGGCGTCTGAGATATGTAGATCTCCTACCATTGTAACCGACTACTGTGTAACCCTAACCTATCCGGTGTCTATATAAACGGAGGTTTTAGTCCGTGGGGCGAACAACAATCATACCATAGGCTAGCTTCTAGGGTTTAGCCTCCTTGATCTCGTGGTAGATCTACTCTTGTACTACCCATATCATCAATATTAATCAAGCATGGTAGGGTATTACCTCCATCGAGAGGGCCGAACACTGGGTAAAAACATCGTGTCCCTTGTCTCCTGTTACCATCTGCCTAGGCCTGCAGTTCGGGACCCCCTACCGAGACCCAGCCAAGTTAGAGCATGCACCTCGGGGTGGGGGATCTGTTGGTCATCTCTCTCTGAATCCTCCTCGAGGAGCTATCGTAACCAACAAGAAATCTGCATCGGCGAGTAGCAGCCTTTCGAGAAGACCTTGTTTTCCTCCAGATTTTCCCATGACCGACTCAAATGGCTGATGCACGGGAAGAGTAGATGAATGTATAAACATTGTTGACAAATGGAATACATTATGGAAAAAAATATGCGCGATACAATTCACATATCGATGGTGGCTAAACAGGATGGCATTGCATGATTCACGTATATGATGCACGGCTAAAGAAGATGGCATTGCATAATTCCCATATACTCCCTCCATTCCTAAATATTTTTCTTTTAGAGATTTTAAATGGACTACCACATACGGATGTATATAGACATATTTTAGAGTGTAGATTCACTCATTTTGTTCGTATGTAGTCACTTGTTGAAATCTCTAAAAGACAAATATTAGGAATAATGAATATATGATATAAAACCAAACAGGTGGCATTCACAGAGCAAATCTAAACTAAGCGAGATGACATATAAGATGTATAATGTAAGCAATGCAAGGCGCCATATGCATGATATGACCAACATCAGCATGCGAGGTTAGAGCAAACACCTCGGTGGTAAACATGCATGGTGGCTCCTTACGAATCTCCATCGAGCAGTTATCTTCCTCGGAATACAATCTGGAAATGTAGGAGAGGGGGGCACTAGCCCACCATGGAGTAGTGTCGCATGACATTATATTACGCGCATAGCGGTCTTCTCTTTTCTCTACATGTTCGGTATGATTGTGTACAATATCGACATGCATAATAAAAACAAGTTAGATTTTGTAAGGCCTAAGGGGTGCATGCAAAAATCAAGACTGATGGTAGCAAGCGATTGGATGGATCCAAAACTAATGATAGCGGTAGATATAGCTTGGTTTAAAAAGATAGACAATGGATCATCTATTGTTTGTTGCCCACCAACATGAACCACATAGAAGACCCGGATGAACGGATAGTAGATAGATACTATTAGTTCTGGCTCGATATGAGACCCATGGGCAATTCAAAACTCAAGATTGAGCGATAAAGTAGCAGGTAATAATAACGGTGTATAATGTAAGCAAACACGAAGACTGCGACCTCTCTTAGGAACTGTCTAGTCCTCGGGTTCATCTGCTTTCGATCGATGATGGTAATGCAGTTAGGCGTGGCTGCGACAGCAGGGAAGATGACTGGGCGGCGAAAGAAAGTGCGCAAGGGGATCTACTGCTGCGGTGAGCAGCTTGTCGATGGTGCACCTCGGTGGGGTGGATGGCGACACGGCGGGAAGCGGGACATAACACACATAGTTTTCTTTGAGGCCAATCTGAAAATGAAATAAATCTGTAAGGGCTCCTTAGAATTGGAGGATCCTATAAGCGAGGGGACGGGAAAAACACGGGAATAGGATAGGAATGCACGTGCAAAGCAGAGCATTTGGAAACATAGGATTCGAGTCAACACAGGTGTTTGGCTCACATGAATTGGAAGAATAGAGGAATGGAGAAACAAAGTGATCGACAGTGTACAACCTCTTTGGCATAGCCTTGTGGACCTCGGCATCATTGGGTTGGGCGTGGAGGATGGTGATGATCTTTGGTGTGGTTGTCGGAGGCGGGAAGAAGATCTGAGGCCTCTGGAAGCGGCGCCAGAGTCTTGCTCATGTGATGGGCGGTTTCATCGTTGGAGCAGCTCCGCTAAGGAGTACAGCGACGAGGCTGATGCATGACAAGACAGACAACTTTAATCTGAAGTGGGACCTAATATCATCTTCAATAGATGATGTAAAATATAACACCAAAAAGTGCTAGATGTAAAAGCGCATCAGCCAGCGCCACGGCAGCTCGGCGGATCTTTGTAAGTACTATTCACTCTGAACTTAACTGAAGAAAATGAACTTCACGATCGAAACTGAATTCTACTCGAGCATTGCAATAGATGTTTAGGGCGTCACGAGCATTAGTAGCGGAGAAGCGATGATCTAAATCAGCGGGCCTTTCGGCGAGGAGCGCACTAGCGGAGAGCAAGTCGATGCGATCGTGTAGCTGCGGGAGTGCGTGCGGCAACAGCAGCGGCATAGCGAGCAAGAAGCGAGCAAAACGCGAGCAAGCGGGAAGCGGTGCAGCAGCAGCGACCGGCAACAAACGAGCCGCGGCGGCGAAGCGAGCAGCTACAGCTAGTGCCGTTGTGGAAATCGCCGCCGAGGAAGCAGCGACATGGGGGAGTAGCGCCGTGGATGATGTGGCGGCGGCGGCGCCGTCGATGGAGATGCCATGTCGCTCGGTTATCGAGCACCGGCAACCCGTGAGATTGAATAAAGATAAAATGCAGCGGTGAGTGCAGAACCTCCTTGGTGGCACCGAGTTGGCCTTAGCTTCATCGGAGGAATTGGTGAGGTGCTGCAGTTCCGGTGGGGCAGGTCAAAACGGCGCTGTGGGGATTGAGGTGGCGCGATAGGCGAGGCAAACATCGGGCAACTCCTTGGAGGTGGAGGGCAGGCGGCTGATCCGGCGGGACGGCGAGATCAACAACGGATCCTCATCGGTGCGGTGGATGAGGGCGGCGAGCTGTTGCGGTGGGCGGCGTGGTCGAGGAAGAGTCTCCGGCTGGGCGGCGGTCGGGAGGCGGCGTAGGGCGTGGGGTTTCGCGGGTTTTGGCGGCCTCGGTGTGCGAATGGGGCGAAGGGGAGGAGCCAAGCTTAGGGGCGGCTTGTCCGAAATCTAGGGTAAGTTACCAGCGTACCCCACGGTTTTGACACGCGAGGTGGAGCTTCATTCGGTGAGGGTAGAAGGGGATTTGGCGATATGCAGGCTGCGGGGCGATTTGGATGAGGAGGGAGTTCTGCGCGTCAAATTCGGGATAACAAAGGCGGCGGCGGGTTGATGAAGCGGGAGTTTCAAAGCGGTGAGAGAAAAGATACTCGAGCTTGAAAATTTCGGGATAACAAGGTGCGGATTCCTTGTTGGCGGGACAAACTTAACGTGTAAAAAATCATACAAGACACAAGAGAGTCATGTCCCTTTTACTATATTGCTATAGATGCCATTGAAAAGACTACAAGAAAAATGTAAAAAAATCGGAGAACAAGATTACCTGCGCGATACCAAATCGATTCGCGATTCCCTCAACAACAACAAAAACAAATCAATTCCGCCAAAGAAAGAGTAATGTCCCTTTTATATGATTAGAGATGCCATGATCTCGAATTTCAATTTTGAATCCACGTTATGTTGAATTGAATATATCATTAGGTGACCTTGCGGTTTATAATTGATGTAGTCGTACATTTGATCTTCCATCATATATGAACATTTTACTCCACCATGTGAACATATATATTGTCGTCTACCATATGGACTAAATTTGAATCAATTCTCCTTATTTGAATCGATTGTTGTCAAGTTATACAATAATTTAAATATTATCTTGATAACAAAAGACATGCATATAGCAGTAATCATATTTCACTATGAACTACATGCACCATACGCTCTCCAATTCAAATATTTGTATCCATTTTATGTTGAATTCAAATCATAGTACATTATTGGTCTAGGTAGCGGGATGTTCGGGATAATTTAAACTCTGTTTTCATATGTATAATTTTTTGGCTGAATTGGGATAAGTTTTGGTATAAGCCTCTTGCAAAACCGGAGATTCTCTCAACAAGCCTCATTGTTCCGAGAGGGAACGTGTCACCTTTGTGTGCGAAATGATATCGCTTCGCACTTACAGCACTTGCCGCTGGTTCTCGAGCGCTCGTAGCGGCGATCCGTGCAGGCAGTGCCTTCGTTGCCTTTGCAAATCAATCCAACAACACATCAATCAAAAACCTGCACCTTGCTTAATCAGCGAGCGGAAGAGGTGTATTGAACCTCATACCTTTGGGGCGTCAAGAAGCGGAGGCACAAGGGCGATGGAGCACGGTGAGGTCCGCCGAGACCTTAGAAGCTCCATCGTCGAGTCTGTTCTGTTGATCTGCATGATCTCGCCCTCCTCGTGCACAACCATCTCTCGACTTGGGCTGGGGTATTACAAAGCTTACCGTCACATATTTTATACTCCCTCCATTCCTAAATGTACTCCCTCCGTTCAGAATTACTTGTCTCGGAACTGGATGTATCTAGAACTAAAATTACGTGTTGTAATTAATGCATCAGTAAATGCAAATTACTGAAATATATCGAGTGCAGTGCTTTGATGTGTCGCGTCAACTCGTACATCAACGAGAAGTTTGATTATCCTCTCCCTCGCAGACTTAACTGCACCTGCCTTTGGCTGTATGACAGGTTGTCCACACACTGTCGGGCCCTATCATACGCAAAGATAGGGCGTCCCTCCCTCGCCCATGAGCTTGGTGGCTAGCAAGAATAGGAGAAGCTTTAGCTACGCTCTCCCTCCCTTGCCTTGCAGTGGACATGCAGCAGTTCAATCGGTGTCGGATGGCGGAAGCATCTTGTAGTACTCCTCCGGTCAGTAGTACACCATCATTGTTCGACTTCGAAGAAGCGAAGAGCCAAAGCGCAGCCGGACGCTCGTGTGGCAGTTTCATGTGTAGAGTAGTCTAGAATGGCGTGTACCGTGCTGAAAGCTTAAAATCGTTGGGGTCAGCTCCATGCTATGTGGCCGTCTCGAAGTTTTTTAAATTAAAATAGTCTTCTAGACCTACTGTCACCACAGTGATTGTAGTTTACACGCTCATCTGGTCAAGACAGGAATATATATTTTAATTTGTTTTTTTTGAAAAGGGGACTCCGGCCTCTGCATCGAGAATGATGCATCTGACCTATATATTTTAATTTGTGGTGGGTAAATGTTAGAGGTTGCAGCAAATATATTGTACAACTGCGGGTCTTTCAGCCAAGTTTAGAGGCAAGCATGTGGGGCCGGTGCTATGATGTGTCGCGTCAACTCGTAGAACAAGGAGAAGCTTGATTTTACTACCGCCTTCTCCCTCGCCCATGCTGCTGTTGCTGCTATAAGCGAGGATAGGCTTTTGCTTAGTAGTACTTCTACAACAAGCTATCCGTCCCGATCACGGTGGACGGACATGCAGCGATGGATTCGACCTTTGTAGAAGCAGTAGTAGTAACATCATTGTTCGTCTTCTCGAAGAAGCGAAGAGCCAGCGCAAACCGAATGTTGCGATTCACGAACATTGAGCACGCATATAGCGAGCTCTTGCATGAGACAAGGTTGCTATGTGAGCCCACTATTGTACTAATACGTACAACTAGTTGCTAGTATAGCCACATAAATCGAGAAAGGAGTATTTGCCCTTCTAGAGATTTCAACAAGTGACTAGACTACACGAGATGGAGTACATATGGAGCAAAATGAGTGAATCTGCACGTAAATAAATCACGTACTAGTTCTACGTTTTCCTCTCCGAGGTGCACAACATTGAGTATCTTGACTAGTCTCTTTTGACTCGCATTTATGTTGTTTTTTACAGTCTGAGGCATAGCGCTCATATACAGCGCATACACTCACCCTATGAACACACACACGCACGACACTATCATCTTGAAATTCTGAAGTCACCATAGGTACCTCGTCGTCGGCGGGTCCATAGGTGCTTGAATGCCAAGGAGGAAGAGGGTAGCGGTTCTGAGACATTGAGCAGTCAATGATGCATCCTCAATTACATGCGAGAGGAATTGATTGGAGAAGCGGACTAGAGCCGACCACGATGTGAATGCAACGAGTTTGGACTCTCATATAATAAAGGTGACCCACACTCCAATCCATCTACTACTTCCAAGTCTCTGCGCAACTTTGCTCACTCCAATCCAAGACCAAGTGACCGAAGCCACAAGCACGTATGGAGGCGATGGGCCTTGGCGGCATTCGGCTGTGCCAAATCATCAAAATCGCCGGCCTGCATTCCTCGCATTGCAGCATTTCGAGCGGTCTTTGGCGACCGCGAGCATCGTAGCCCTCGCCGGCGCCGGCTTCTCCTCTTGCATGGGCGACATGATGGTCAACTCCATCCGCAAGTTCAGCACCGTCAAGAAGAAGCGGACGACCTTGCTGTCTTGCTCCAGCCAGCGCCAGATCTCTTCATTGCCTGCCACCCTCATCGACCTACATGGTGACGAACTCTTTCAAGCCTGGTGACCCTACAGTGCGGAGGTCGCGACGAAGAATGTGCACCTCGAGGCGCTGCTCGCGCCAGCTCTCGCCGTGCAAGAAACCGTCGACCTGCACATCCCGTCTATGAGAAATCGTCTACATAGGCCACTACAAAACAGCGAGGACAGAAAAGGCGTTGGCCTTCTTCCGGTGGCTGGAATCTTTGGGCGCCATTGTTGAAAGCACGTCGACCAGCCACAAAGCCGCTGCTACTTAGGTGCCATTCGGTGGGCCGGCGCCCTGAGTCGAGGAGGTGGACGTCGTCGATGGATGCATCTCTTCTTCTTGCCTCCTGTAACCAGCACTACATCGCCTCGTGGCCTTAATGTTTTATTAGTATAGTACTCCCTCCGTTCCCAAATATAAGTCTTTCTAAAGATTCCGGCAAGTGACTACTACATACGGAGCAAAATGAGTGAATCTACACTCTAAACTATGTCTTCATACATCTGTATGCTGTATTCCATTTGAACTAGTATCTAAAAAGGCTTATATTTATGAACGGAGGGAGTATATGGCATTTTTTATTCCAGTCGTAACGTTTTCACTGTGAGGTGGGGCTTCCATTTTACTAGTTTGGAAAAGAAGCGGGGAAATAGACACGGTGAGAAAGATTGAAAGAAAATAAGATTGAATCTAACCTAAAAGCCAGAGCAAAATAGGGTCTAGGAGCAGGAAGATTGGGGGATTTTTTTTATCGGATTTTGCATAACTACCCTCTCGAATCCAAAGATGCCACTACATAATTTTATGTTTTTGCTCTTATGCAACACCATAGGATAATAGCCCCAGCCCCACCCACCGGGCGTCGGCCGAGTTTAGAATTAGAAGACAGAAACGAGGGAGGAGAACTAGCTGTAGTGCGGACGCTATTGTCAGATGGGACTCGTGTTTATAGAATAGAATCTTGAGCACTTTCGTGCCTCTTTTTTTGAGGAAAAATTAGTCGTATGTCTAGTACCACTAGTTGGGTGCATCGACCTATAGCTATCATCACTTTAGGTCTCCTTTTGAACCGCGGCTTTGCTTCACAGTACATATTTTTTCACGCATTTATCCTCCTATATGTACTCCTAGGCTATTTCCACGTGCTCCCATTAGCCAACATGTGGGACATAGAGCATCTGGGTCGTAGTGCATGCGACTCGGAGCATATCTTGGGGTACTTTACATTTCAGACCTCACAATTACATACAAACCCCATGAAGAATAAATAAATCAATGAATTACTACATGAAACGGATTATTTTCATGGAAACGAACACGTTCATTAAATTTGGACATAACACGTTTATAAAAATGGCCGGACCTAAACCAGTCTAAGGGCCTCTTTGATTTTCGAAAAAAGGGCCTCTTTGATTCATGAGATCTGAAAACACAGGAATGGGGAAAGTATGATGGCGATGAACGAGGCGAGGAGAACTCTAGCTCGAGTTAGAGGTTAGAGTTAGATTCTAACCTGAACTAACTCTAACCAAAGAGGTGTATGGATGGCGGGTTAGGTTGACAATAAATGCTCTATCTCAATCATTTGACTACTTTGGACCCTATTTTTAGTCGACTAAAATAAGTCCCTTGGATCCAAGCACCCTCTTGGTGTGGCGGCTCTTTGTGGCCTCCTCCGCTCACAATTGACATAAGCGAACCATCTATACAAATCAAGCATGCAAAACATGATAATTTTTACTTTGTCCATACAAATGAGATATCCCACTTAAACATACAAGTCATCAATCAAGCTTCACAAAATAAAAAAACACTTCATGAAACAAAGAATGAGCTAACTCATCACGGAAGTCGTTCACGATAGGGAGGGAGCCCGGAGCCCCACACGAACCGAGGGAGGAGCTCGCCATCGTCGCTCTGGAGGAAGGCTCTATAGAGCCCAAGCTCCGGGAACCCCTCCGACACCGGCCCTTGCGAGTTGAGGTCGACACCGGCATGGGTAGCAGGGCCGCTTGCCGCCGATTGGGAACTTAATCTTTGGGCCTCTAGAAATATTGAAAGCATGTAACTAAAATACCTAGAAAGGTGAACTGAATCTTTAGGCCTCTAGAAATAATGCAAGCCTGAAACTGAAATACCTAGAAAGGTGAACTGAATCTTTGGGCCTCTAGAAATAATGCAAGCCTGAAACTTAAATACCTAGAAAGGTGAACTAAATCTTTGGGCCTCTAGAAATAATGCAAGCACAAACTGAAATACCTAGAAAGGTGAACTGAATCTTTGGGCCTCTAGAAATAATGCAAGCCTAAAACTGAAATACCTAGAAAGGTGAACTGAATCTTTGGGCCTCTAGAAATAATGCAAGCACAAACTGAAATACCTAGAAAGGTGAACTGAATCTTTGGGCCTCTAGAAATAATGCAAGCACAAAACTGAAATACCTAGAAAGGTGAACTGAATCTTTGGGCCTCTTGAAACAATGCAAGCCTGAAATTGAAATACCTAGAAAGGTGAACTGAATCTTTGGGCCTCTACAAATAATGCAAGCACTGAAATTGAAATACCTAGAGAGGTGACACTGAATCTTTGGGCCTCTAGAAAGATTTTTTACCTCCTCAAGCAGCATCAAACAACTCCATCGTGCACCACAAATCTATAGCAAGTTTGATCGGGATCTACTTTTCCAAATCATAATTAGCGCTAGAGCAAGCAAGATCAATGATATGGCCGTGAGGCAGACAAGGAACGAACAAACTCACCCCTCTCGCGGCCTCCTGGTAGATCTTGCCGCCGCCCTCTGACAGAGGAGAAAACGCAGTGGTGAAGGGGGGCGGGCGACCTTGAAGGTCGGAGGAGGGGCGGCGGAGTAGGGCGGCGGAGGACGGAAGGAGAGGGCGGCCGGAGGAGAGAGAGGGCGAGTGGCGCTTGGTGGGCGGCCCTATGGGGAACAGAGAGGAGTCATGCGAGAGGGGGGGGGGGGAGCGATCTGTTGCGGGCAGGTGAGATTTTTTTAGTTATCTTTTAGTGGGCCCGAGGATAACTAACCCAATTAGAACCTCTCCACCGGGCTAGTTTTTTTAGCTGGGTTAGGGCAAACTAGCTCAAACTAACCCCTCTTGTTTTGATAATTTGAGGCTATTTCAACCCAAACTAGCTCTACATCAGGGATCCAAACAAGGGGGGCGATACTGTACATGCTACAGTGTGTGCCGTAGCACATTGTTTTTATGGCCATATCACCACATTGTTTTCTCTGCTGGTTCCTTTGGGCTACCGTGGTTACATACGGCTGGTCCTTTGGGCTGCCGTGGTTCGCACTCCTCCGACACAGTAGTACTCCTCCATTCCTAAATATAAGTCTTAGTAGATATTTCACTTGTGGACCACATACGGATGTATATAGATGCATTTATGTGTAGATTCACTCATTTTCTCCGTATGTGGTCCATAGTGAAATCTCTCCAAAGACTTATATTTAGGAACGGAAGAGTAGTATATATACCGCATCATTCTTTGCTCCTTCTTACTACTCCGACATGTGGGAGAGTCGACATCTGGTCGGCGTGTCATGCACCAGTTAGGCGCGGAGCGGAAGGGGCATCACCCCGGTCGGAGCGCTAGTAATTCATGACTATAGTGAGTGGTCATATCACAAGTCTTTCCAGCAGTAACGTGCCGTCAAATCGCACAGCCCCACTCGCTCACCCTCCTCGCCTCTCTGTCATACCGCCTACCCGAAAACTGCCGCGCGTACTGCCCGGGAAAACCCCACCCTCAACTTTTAACTACGCGAAAATAGTTCGGGCTTGTTCATTCTATATAAATACAGTACTTACTGTATGTTTATTCACCCGTGGGGTTGTTCAATGAATGGAGGGGCGGGGAGAACAAGTGAACAATACTACCTCTGCCCGGGTTTATTGGTCCCCATTGTATTTCGTGCCAAATTTTGACCATAGATTAAACTAAGAAAATGTTCACGCATGTCACCAAACATTATATTTTCAAAACTATGTTCAAATCTGAATCCAATGAGATAATTTTCTTGACATGCATTAACATTTTGTTAGTTAAATCTTTAGTCAAAATTTGGCACAAACTATAAAGGGACCTATAAACCAGGAAGAAGGTAATCTTGTAGTAGTAAGTAGGAGTCGTAGAGTAGTCACCTTAAATAGAGAGTTTCTTTTCTTTAATGCCATGTACACAAATTGAAGCGCTTGTTGTGGAGAGAAAAAGATAATCACTCCACTATATATGGGCCTTGAGGGCTGGCGCTTGCTTTACTAGGGTTGCTCTCTTCATTCTCTCATCCTCTCCAGATATAAACAAGACAGAGGTAGCGACATTTTCTCTCTGCTCACCGCTGGTCACAGATCCGGCGGATCCCTTGGCGGTGAGTGTAGAGGACTAAAAGGTGCATCGTTCACGCGGTCATCGCCATGAGGAGGAGAAACCTACAGCTACGGAGGGGCCCGATCCTCTGCCCGTGCCATTCTCTCCGACCACGGCGCCCGGCTCGGGAGGTCCTCAGACCCTTCTTCCTCCCTGCCGTATTGTCCATGATCCGACCTGCCGCCGCCGACATCCGGCGACCCTCGGTATAAGTTCTTGACGCGGCCTTGCTCTACTACCCCAGCTCCCCACGTGTGCGCATGTGCATATTTTCTACTCCCATCAGCTCTTCCAAAGCCACCTAAATTTTTAGTATTATTAGAGGTAAAGCTACTTGATGCATTGAATCTAGGGCTTTGTTCAAACAACGAAGAAAGGGGAAAGTTGTAGCATGAATCTAGGACTTGATTCAAAGAGGAAATAATATGGTCAAAGTAGTAGAGACCGGATACCCAACGGTCTCTTGGTTGAAAAAGGAAATAATGGGAAAAGCAGGTACAAAGCTGGATAAGGAACAGATCTATTATTGGTTGAAAAAAGGATAGAAAGTGGCGGTGGTGGACAAGTCAGCGAGTATGTCGAGTTAGATTTTCTACCATCACATAGTAAAAGGTCTCGAGTTAGATTTGCTGCCCTCACATAGTAAAGGTCTCGAGATTAGATTTGCTGCCCTCACATAGTAAAGGTCTCGAGGATTAGATTTGCTGCCCTCACATTGTAAAGGTCTCGAGGATTAGATTTGCTGCCCTCACATAGTAAAAGGTCTCGAGGATTATATTTGCTGCCCTCACATAGTATAAGGTCTCGAGATTAGGTTTGCTGCCCTCACATAGCGTGAACAAGCTCGGCATCACCACTTTATGCCTCCTTGTAGGTACATTGTCTTGATCGTCCTTTATCGCATGTCTTTATACCAACCTTTTGCCCTTGTTAATGTAAGGCGCATGTAAAATAAGTGATCACTGCTGTTACCTTAGGGACATGTCTAACCGGTGTTATTGTTAATCTAATGCCTCCGGTGATAATATGCAATTAAAGCGTGTTACAAATGGCACTCTGCTGTTTTCCCAGTATGATAAGTAAGTTGCTCCTTTACGCTCTTGAGTGTCTGGTGTCCCCACGGTCCCATGCCCTTAAACCAACTCTTTAGCTCTTGTTGATTTCTTGTATGCAGTAAACTAGCAATGCCACCATTAAAGTAATCCCATATCGAGGAATCTCATTGTTGATCGTAATGCTTACGGTAACATGAAGCATTGCTAACGTTTAAAATCTCTCTGTCCTTGCGTGATTGCCATGAACATAATTAAGATGCTTCTTTTCATTTTGTATATGTTTAGTATATTCTTATTGACCAACAACTATTTACTTTCTATCATTTTGTGCGAGATAGGGATATCCATTTCACCTTGTTGCTATTGTGACCTTTTGGTGAACTGCACAAAACACTTTTTTGGAATGAGTGTCTTGTGCAGTTCAACTAAAATGTCACGTGGGCAACATCTCTCAATTTTGGTGGAACTTCACAAAATGGTGATTGGAGTTTCAAAATCTCCGTCAAGTTCTCTTTGGTAATCTCGTGCAACATTTTATTAGCCTTTGCAAGATGGAGCCGTCCTTTGTCACCACAATGGCACTTTATTTTAGTGGAACTGCACAAAGGATAAGAAAATCATAGTTGCACCTTACATGAGCGGACAGCCAACCTTAATGTTCCTCAATTTTAGTGCAACTACTAAAGAAGAACCTGCCAGACTCACAAGAGCAAGTACTTCTTGCTAGCTGAATGATGCAATCTTTGCTCCATTTCAGGTGAACCGCAGAAAAAGGCACATGAATTGAATCATGGAACTCTAGGCAGACTCATCCTATTGGAGCTGGAGGTTGAGTTCAAGGAGGCCGCTATTAAAGAGAAATCATGCTCTCCTGTCTCCTTGTTTGTCTTTGTGAAAACATCTTTGTGCAAGCAGGAATACTCAACTCTGAGATGTTGTGACGGTCAAGAGCATTAGCCAAGTTCTTGATTGTATGACATGGCTAGCCAAGATGGATTTAATCGATATTCACTTTATCAAAACGCTCTAATGGGTTGGTTCTCAATCTTGCAAGCTGGGAATCAATGAGATGTGTAGGCATCTTTGTTGTACTTATTATTTGAATCTTATTTGTTGGTTATGAATCTTGCAAGCTGGGAATCAATGAGATGTGTAGTCATCTTTATTGTACTTATTATTTGGATCTTCTTTGTTGGTTCTGAATCTTGCAAGTTGGGAATCAATGAGATGTGTAGGCATCTTTGTTGTACTTATTATTTGGATCTTATTTGTTGGTTACGAATCTTGCAAGCTGGGAAACACGGCATGATGATGCAGAGGACAACAACCATAACAAACAGTTCAAACTTGGTAGTATTATCTTTGTGAAAGTCGACAAATGTCTTGATCGTAATGCGTCACGAGAATAATAATTCTAATTTTGTGCATGTTGATCCGTGGCACGATAGAACGAGCCAATGCATTGCTTGTTTTAAGTATAAATTTCTATTAAAGCTAATTAAATTTAAGTAAAGTGACCTCTAACTCCTATTATTACAGTACCAATACAAACCCGCTCGTGAACCGGCGTGTGGCGGAGTAGGTTTCTTAATGGGCGTTTGAATGCACCGAGGTGCATCTTCTGCCGGCGTGCAGCGGACGAGGAAGGGTAATGCTTGTTGTCGCTGTACACACTCAGCTTCTTGTTGAATCCAGTTCCCAAAGAGCTGAAAAAGCGAACTGCTGCCGCCGCCTACACTCGTTCACTCGAAGAGACTCAATGGCGATCAAGGGGTGAGCCTGCTGGATATGGACTTGACAAGGAGTTAGTTCACGGTTCAGTCCTATGGCTGCACCAAGTTGAATGTGATGTACACCAACAATATGGACTCGGTGAAGCTACGCCTCGCCTCGGTCCTATGGCTGCACCAGGTTACGGAGCATTCACCCGTTTCATCGGCGCGCCGATTGCACCTTCGCTACGGTGGAGAGAAGGAAGAACGCGACGATTCGGCCATCTGGTGCAACAAGCATGTCGACATCCGAAGCAACACAAGATCATTAGCAGGCGGGAGAAGGACTCGTGGTTGACCTCGCTGAGACCATCATCGACCCACGATCGCCAACATGAAAGAAGGCGACCGAACACATGGGAGGTACCTCGAATCTAGCCTACATAACCTCGCGACCAGGGCGCATATGCATGCTACGACATGTACAGGCAGATCTTTGACATGAGGCGTGTCGCTTCCCGTAACCGGCGAGTACACGGACAGCCGCGGCGTCATGATCAAGCGTGCTAGGAAGGTCTAGATGTTGTACTTTATCTGTTTATAAGCACCTTTATCATCTGAGTGTTTCATGCATTAGCCTATGTGTAAGTAATTATCTGTTTTGTCCGAAATATTTCTTTTAAGAACCCATTAACCTGATTGCTTTTTTAATGGCTATTTGCTTATGTATGTAAACTAGTTCACTTGTCCGTAAAAAAACTAGTTCACTTTCGGCTGCCGTGCTTTGAATCTCCTTCCTCCCAACATATTCCTCTCCTCGGTGGACCCAGCAGGTCTCTGAATTTTCTCCACTTTCTTTTTCGATGTAAGCTGAGTTGTCTCCTAGTACTTTCCCCTATAACCAACTCAACCATCCCACGTCTAGCCTAAAAAATAATAATACCCCACGTACTATTAACTCATCAAATTATAATGATATTTTATTTAAGTAAGTTGAAAGTTCTTACAAAATAATAATAATAATTGTTTATATATAACTTGCCAAGTTAACTCCTAGTGATTGCGTACATAAGCTTGCAAAGATTTTCTTGACGTGCAATCATGTGTTTATATTTTATAACATTTCTTCATCTAGCCCAACATGATATTTTCACCCAGCCCAGCAAGTCCACAGTTTCAAGAAAAATGCAAATGGGATATAAGCGGGCTGCATAGATGCTACATCATTGTTTCACCCAGCCCACCAAATGGACTAAAAACAAATGGGTGGTGACATGTGGGCGATGGGTGAAAGCCTAAGAAGGCGTTGGATTCACATCCAACGGCCGACATTCTTCTTCAATCTCGTCTTCTTCCCCAGCGCTGCGGAACCACCGCTCCGAGCCTTGGCGTCGGTGGCGTTGTTTTGCGCTCCTCGGTGGCGCTACCCGCCGACGGCCAGGCCATCCTCCACTCTGCACCTCCTGTTATTCTCTGCCGAGTGTAGGCCCACCCCACACCCGAACCAGTCAAGTTTCCCACTCCTCTTCGTCTGCGACTCCACTGCCGCGTCTTCCCCATCTCCGGGTCGTTCCAGTCTAGGGCCTTGCCTTCGTCCACCGCCTCGGTGCGCTCGGCGCGCCGTGGTCAACATACGAGAGTCATCGGAAGAGGACTGTGCGTGGAGAACTCGGCGCTTTGGGACCCACGAGGTCCATGGTCGCCGCAAGGAAAGTTCCTCCTTATTACACACTTGTGCGTGGGAAGGGCTTCGTATTTCGCGAAAAACGTCCCCCGCGACAGGTCGGAACCACCAGCTATATCTTCGCATGCAAGAGAAGTGCCTCCTTATTACGCACCAAAAATGAATACCCCACATGGCTGGGACCCACCATAGTGGGTGGCTGACTTAATGGGCCTACTAAGTTAGCGAGGGCGGAGGGCTTTGTCAACTTAGTCAATATGAACGATTCTAGCTCCAGTGACCGTACAATGTCCATCCAACGGCCATAGTGCTTCTTCAACCTCTGGTCTTCTTGCTCCAGCCGCCCAAAGCAGAGCCGGTCGTGTCGCGTGCTCCGGCCTCTCGTGGCCAGATGTGATGCCGCGGAGGCCTCACCGCCCCCTACTACTCCCACCGCTGGCCCAGGGTATCCCTCTACTCACCCACACCCCCTATTATTCTGCGGCGACAACAGCCTCACGCCGCAGCCGAACCAGTGAACCCTCGTACTCCTCTCCACGTGGGCATCCACTGCCGCGTCTTCCCCGGCTCCGTGTCGTCCCCTTCCTAGGCCTCGCCGTCGTCCACCGCCTTGGTGATCTCGGTGCGGCGTGGTCAATGTGGTCAACGACCGACTTCCATCGGAAGAAATCTTTGTCGTGGAGAGGTGACGGTTGGGTCCAAGGCCACAGCCAGTTTTTTGTGATTTGCCAAGTAAATCGCTTTGTCGGGCTGTTGGGCTGCAAATCTTTCAAAACGAGGAGAGCTTAATTGGTGGCGAGAAAATAGCCTATCGATAATGAGAAATGGGCTGTACATTTTAATACACATCAAACCGGCAATTAGTTTCAAATATCTTTTTTCATTTGAGATTTTAAATTACATTAATTTTTATCGTGGAGAATTTGTTGGATTTTATATTGATATACATTTATTTTTAAAATCAGTTTGAATGTGAGTCGAAATTTGGGATTAAAAACAGTTCGGACCCTTTTGAAATATGCAAAATTTAGTATAATTTTTTAACCGTGGCCACAATATGGGCTGTAATGCTAACAAAAGAATATGGGCTCCAAAAAAACTTAAGAATTAGCAAATGGGCTGTAAATTATTAGAAATAATGGCAGATGGGTTGTATCTGTTTTCCACAGATTTGAGGCTTTCCTAAAAAGGTTGGCCTTTAGCGGTGGTGTTGGATGTCCATCCAGCGGCCGTCGTCTTCATCAATCTCTGCTCTTCTGCTCCGGCCGCTCAAACAAGTGCGGCGGGACTGCTGCTCCCTCCTCCCATGAACCGGCGGTGCTGCCACATGAGCCTCACCGCCCCATCGTACTCCCATCGCTGGCCTAGCCATCCCTCTACTCACCCACACTGTTGTTATTCTCCGGCGGACGGCGGGCGAACGAGTAAACCCTCGTCAGTCGTACTCCCCTCGCGTCTTGAAACAAGCTGCCGAGTCTTCCACTGCCTCCGTGTCGTTCCTTCCTAGGCCTCGCCGTCGTCCATCACCACAATGCTCTCGGCGTGGCCTGGTCAACATGGTCAGCGACCGACATGCATCTGAAGTGGATTGTATGTGGAGAGGCCGACAAGCTGGGTCCTGACGCACGCAAGAAATGCCTCCTTATTACAGCGCAAAATAATGATTCCACCACGACATCGGGGACCCACGAAAGGGCCTCTGTATTTCACGAAAAAAATGTTACCGCGCGGCGACAGCTCGGACCCACCAGCTATATCTTCGCATGCATGAGGAAGTGCCTCCTTATTACGCACAAAAAATGAATACTCCCCCTGTTAGCTGGGACCCAGTATAGTGGCAGGCTGACTTGTGGGCCTACTAAGTTGATGGGGACGGAGGGCTTTGCAACTTAGTTAATATGCATGATTCTAGCTCCAGTGACCGTACGATGTCCATCCAACGGCCGTAGTGCTTCTACAACCTCTGGTCTTCTTGCTCCAGCCGCCCAAACCAGCGCCGGTCGTGCCTCGTGCTCCTGCCTCCCGTGGCGGCTGCGATGCGACGAGGCCTAGCGCCCCTACTACTCCCACCGTTGGCCAGGCCATCCCTCTACTCACCCACACCCCCTGTTATTCTGCGGCGACGGCAGCCTCACACCGCAGCAAACCAGTGAACCCTCGTACTCCTCTACGCGTGGGCATCCACTGCCGCGTCTTTCCCGGCTCCGCGTTGTCCCCTTCCTAGGCCTCGCCGTCATCCACCGCCTTGGTGCTCTCGGCGCGGCGTGGTCAACGTGGTCAAGGAATGACTTCCATCGGACGTGGACTGTACGTGGAGAGGTTGACAGCTGGGTCCACGGCCGCAGCAAGGAAGTGCCTCCTTATTACGCGCAAAATAATTATTCCTCCACCTGACAGCGGGGACCCACCGGACGGGCCACCGTATTTCGTGAAAAAAACGTTTCCCCCTGACTGCTGGGACCCACCAGCTACATCTTCGCACGCAAGGAAGTGCGTTCGGGCAAAAAAAAAACAATTCGCCCCCCTGACTGCTAGGACCCACCAGCAACATCTTGGCGAGCAAGGAAGTGCGGCGGTCGGGACCCACCTGGTGAAGCGTCACGAAGGGTTGTCATTCGGTCGTGACGTATGCGTACCTGCTGGTTGTTGTAGAAGCGCCGCGCGTGTCGTAGTAGAGCGCGCCGCGTAGCATGTACGCGTCATTACAGCGGCGGTGCAAGAAAGAAAATCTGACCCGCGTCGTACATACGGGCTGGGTCTCGACGCCTACTCGGCGCATATGTACATGGCTGGGTCGAGCGGAGAAACAACATCGTTATCGTGTTCATGGGGAGCCAACCGGCTGGGTCGGAGCGTGTGCGTGGTCGTGTTCGCCGGGAGGGCTTGGATGGAGCAGCGATGGAAGCGAGTCTGGCGTACCGCTGTGAGACGAAAGCGGCCTTGTGTTCGACCGCCCACGTTCGCGGGATCATGTTGATTGGGAGGGGCTGGCGTGCCGCACAACAAGAAGCGGACCTCCTACGGTCGAAGCAGGGGTCTGTTGATCGGGAGGGTGTGGCGTGCCGCAAAAGCGGATGAAACGGACTTGTGTTGGGCGCTTCGGTCGAAGCAGGGGTCTGTTGATCGGGAGGGTGTGGCGTCTTGCAAAAGCGGACAAAAGCGGACTTGTGTTGGGCGCTACGGTCGAAGCAGGGGTCTGTTCGCCGGGAGGTGTGGCATACCGCAAAGCAGGACTCCACGGATCTGTTCATCTCCACCGTCGACCTCCTCCGGCCTCCACGGGCTACCGTCGACCTCCTCCGGCCTCCACGGGCTACCGTCGACCTCCTTGACCTCCACGGGCTCCTGTTCATCCAGCCTCCACAGCGCTACTACACGCTCTTGTTCAACCACCCCTCCACGGGCACCCCTCCACTTGTCTATTGTTCATCCAGCCCTCCACACCACGGGGTCTGTTCAACCACCCCTCCACCGTCTACTATTCATCCAGCCCTCCACACCACGGGTCTGTTCATCCGAAGGCAACGCCATCGCTCCTTTATTCATCAACCCCCGCATAGCGCTCACTTTGTTCATCAATCGATCGGCTTGATTAGCGGCAACAACGAAGAATCGCTCCATCGGGTTCGATTAACAGCCATCGATCGATCGCTCGGGTTCGATAACGCGTAACTGCGGTCTGTCGCTCGAGTTCGATTAGAGCCCAACGCCTTGCTCGGGTTTAGTTAGAACCAGCGCCTACTTTACGCAGCAGCGTCGTGTCTGACGAGAAAGCAGCGCATCGCTTCGGCCCCGACCACCCACCGTAACCGGCAAGTCCCCGAAATTATCGTCATTGATGATACCGGGTTTTGTCACAATTATCGTCATAGAAGTGTCATATGTATGACAGTAAAAATTTCGTTCGGCCCAAAATGTCACGGATGTGTCTTTTCTTTGTAGTGTAGTAAGACGTCGCCGGTGCCAGGAAGCGGGATGAGGCGTAGACACATACACCGGCGGAATTTACCCAGGTTCGGGTCTCTCCTAGGAGATAACACCCTTAGTCCTGCTCTGCGGGGTCTCCGCATGATCACTATCTCAACAAGTAGCTACAAGTTGCTCCTTGAGCTGTTTGCTAGAGGAGGAAGAAGGGTGAGGCTAGCTCTCTCCTCTCTCTATGTGTGTGGTTTTGTAGTCTAAGAGTCTGAACCCTTTGCATGGGTGCCCTGGGGGGTTTATATAGGCCTACCCCCCAGGGGTAAAATGGTAAACTGGCTGGGTGTAGGCCCATGCCGTCAGTGTCTCTTCATGGCTGGCTTCTCCGCTAGCTGCTGGGGCCCGCCGGCGGCAGCTGGCGGGCCGCGCCCGCCGCTTGCGGGTCTTGCCGACTGCTCATCACTATAGCCGTGCTTCTAATGACGCTTGCTTTGTCTGGGAGGGGTGGCTACAATTCCGCCGCCTAGCGGGCGATCACTGTAACCATTCCCCATCTCATCTGGTTAATGGCGCACAAACCCCTAGGAAGGGGGAGGGCCGCCTTCTGGGTGCCGGCCTCCCCCTTTGGCCGACTGGCCGAGGCTGGCCGCCTTCTATCTTCTCACGGGTAGGTAGGGCCCGCCGCCTGTAGGCCGTACCGACAACCCGTCGTGGGAGCATGGTCCCTTCTGACTTGGGTGATGTTACGGGTGGAGGGGCCATAGTGCTGCGTCATGCAGGAGATCTCCGGCTGGTATGGCGCACTGTGGCCATGACCCGTCCTGGATTCGGGGGTGGCAGGCTCCGCTGTAGCCACGCCCTGTCTCGTCGCATTCATGAGGGTGCGGACTTTGAGGGCGCCTGTGGCTGCCTGCTAGGAGTCGGCCTCTCTAGAGGCCGCCTGCTAGGAGGTGGCCCTCTTCATAACCGTCTTGAGGTCCTCCGCCTTCCGGCAGCCGGCCGTGTGGGCTAGCCGGCTACGAGAAGGCGGCAACCGAGCTTTGGGGATTTGAGGGGCGAAGTCGGCCCCGATGTCTTGAAATTTCATGGGGGCGGATGAGGCTACCCATGGCCAATAACTCGACAGCTATACAGTTCATAGACAAGTGAAAGTGGATACTCTAAAATGCGCAAGATAAGCGTGAATGCTATGGATGGCGTTCTCGTAGGGAGACGGGAGCGGATCCATAGTGGTGTGTTGATTGGTGAATATGTGGACTCGTGTGCGCCATCTCAAATGAGTTACTTTCAGACGTAGTTCCGGATAGCCACTGAGTCAAAGCTGGCTTGCTGCAGTTAAACTCCACCACCCCTTTGTTGATACTGATGCATATGTAGATAGTTCTGATGTAAGTCTTGCTAGGTACATTTGTAATCATGTTTGCTTAATTTATGTTTTGCAGAGAGACTTCAGTCTCACTAGTAGTTCCGCGTGGACTCCGAGGTTTAGCTTGTTACCTCATCTATGATCTGTTCCCTCGACAGGGTCTTGTAGATAGTTAGGCTTCTCAGCCTTTTTCAGTTGTAGTTGTCTGTACTCAAACAAGTTAAGCTTCCGCATGTGCTTATTGCTTGTATGACTTGAATGCTGGGTCATCAGACCCATGTTTGTAATATCTGGCTCCTCGGAGCCTAATGAATAAATACTTTGAGTGGTAGAGTTTTGTTGTGATGCCATGTTGTATTTGCACATATCGAGCATATTGTGTGTATGTTATTGAAATGCTTGGCATGTGTGGGATCCGACAACCTAATTTTTTATTCTTGGTAGCCTCTCTTATCGAGAAATGTCTCTGGTGCTTCCTTTGAGCCATGGTAGCTTACTCTTGCTCCGAACACTTAGGCTGGCGGCATGTGCCCTTCTTCGTTCTGTGTCATCCCTCCGGGAAATGTCATGCGTTGTTCCTTTAAGTCCTTGTAGCTTGCTACGACTTGAGTTCATCGTTGATGACCGACACGTTCGTTGTAGTCATGTATGCATGTCCCTATAAGTTAGTGCCACTTTGGATTCACGACTAGTCATGTTGGCCGGGTTCTTTGTCATATGGATGCTACCGACACTATCATATCGTGAGCCAAAAGGCATGGCGGTCCGGGCAGGTAAGGAGGCACCGTGGGAATACCGTGCAAGGGGCATAAAGTGATATGATGTGTTACATACTAGATCGGTGTGACTTAGGATCGGGGTCCTGACAACTTTGGTATCAGAGCCTGAATGCCTATAGGATTAACAAGCCAAACTGGTTGAAGTCGAGTCTAGAAATGCTTTAGTTATATAAGGGAATTGATTGTGGAAGGGAATGTAAGGCTCTTTTTACTCCTTTACCTTATTCCCTTCTGATCCGAGTCATCCTCTTCTCTTCTACGGGGATTAAGAACTAGGTTTCTCATCTTCTATCAGGATCACGTGTTACTAATCTGTAGACTTATTGGATTGATAGTTTCAAGCCCCAGTTCAGTTCCTACTACTTCTGTGTGTTGACAATTGATCTCAGAACCTTGATTTTGTGATGTTGAGTGGTTATGCTACCATTTTGCAGGATGTCTCAAATCTTTTTGAGCATTTACAACCATTATGATGTCCGAGTCATCCCAGGTTTCGAATTAGTCTCATGCATTTGGAACTCCCTTCTTTCTGTTCCTAATGTTTCTTTGGGCCAGTTTAACCACACTCATTGGTGAGTTGAGGTACTCTGTTGCCTTGACATATATGTTGGAGCTATTATTATGACCCTAGGTGTCTTAGAGGATCACTTAGTAATCTAGCCATGTTTTGTGTTCCCAGTGTGATGATTCTGGCCATCATTCTCGAAAGCATCTTGTGATGTTATTTAGTTAGTAGGTATTCTATTTCCGGGTTTTGAACCCGAGATTCACTCTACTAGTTCATGTTGATAGTGTTTGCTAGTTCCTTTAGGATATTTGTAACCTTTGTGATAGTCTTTGAGGTCCGTGGTGTATCATTCTTGAATACCATGAACCATTATGGCGAAGTTCTTTTGAACCAAAAGATCACAACGAGTGCTCTTGATGAGTTCTCCATTCTGCATTGTTAATCTGCCAGTCCTACCTTTCTGCATGGATTACTTGGAAGAAACATGTTGAACTTGTTTGACATATTAAATCTATGCATTTGCAACTCAAAAAACCATATGTTCCTTTGAGTTGTCTCTCTTTAGTTGTATTCTGACCTCTGCCTATCAATTGATAGTCAGGACTAGTTGTGCATTCGTGTTATCGATGTCTATTATTCTTGTGGTCCGTCAAGCCATTCTATTCCGGAATGACTAGGAGAAACAAACTCCAGCACCTCATCCATTTCTTGGACCGGTCAAAGTATTTGTATTCCGTACATCAAAATGCCAATCCAGCTTTTGTTCTATTCTACCTCAAGTATTACCCCTTTATGTCAAGATTGTCATGAGAATTGCACCATCTCTCATGAATTCTTGGCCTGATGATACTTCTTGCCATCATTTTCATTCCTCGGTCTCGTGTTGTCGCAACCGGACTGCTGGCAAGTGAATCGTGATGTGTGAAATCAATACTCCTAGCAACTCTGTTGCTTGGTAGTTAGTGGACAATAATCTCATTCTAGCATGTTGGTCATTGAATCATTACCCTAAGATTGATCATGCTACCTAGTCCTTATTTACGGTGCACTCTTGATCAATGAGTTAGGATTGTGCCAATCCTTCGCTCTTTTGATCATATCATCTTGCCTTGAAAAGCAAGATTGTTCTCGAGCTTAGTAACATATCGGTGGTTCGTGATTTTTCGAATATCTTCTTGAAAGTATTACCAGGTTGTCACTGACCGCTATGTTGAGTTAAGTGATCATGTTTGTTTTCCTATAAACCACCCCTTCTCCAAGAATCATGTTGGATACCTTGAGCTAGTTGGTTAAGCTAAACAACAACTCGGAGAGTGGGAAGATAAAAGATTGCTGACTTAGTTCTTTCCAAGGGATATCTTTTGTTTGTGTGTGTATTGAAGAAGATGATATCTTCACCGATTGACACTCGTGATCAGTTGTTGGATCTATTATCTTACCAATCTTTGATTTGAGTATGGGCTATCGTCAAATCAAATCGGAACCAATGGTGTTAAGTAATGTTGTCTTACCGTGGTTGTTTCCTCGGGCATACCTTTATTATATCCTTTGGTGCGACCGATGCTATCGCCTTGTTCACATAGTCGTGGAATTCCATCTTATGGAAATCTTGATAAATTGTTGTCGATCCCATCGACAACATCCTTATTTTCTCCCTGATTTTGTTGGACATTAAGCTAGTGTTGGAAACTTTTGTAAGCATCATCTTTGTGTTAGCTCATGAAGTAGATTTTTTGATGCAATAAGTGACTTCCTCTAATTCATGTGCATTTGAGGCAAGTTACCGCCATGAACTCGAGAAAGCTTGTTTTGCTTCCTCGGAATCATCCCAAGTCATTCATGCATATCTTGAAGTATTCGTGGTATGGTAACTTGCAACCTTCATTCTTTGTGTATCCCTAGCACACCAAGCCACTGATTGATTTGTTCAAGGAGAAGAAGTTCCTTCATAAGAGCTAATCATATGACTTATGTAAGGACTTCGTTATCCGCAATGATGGTTCCCAACCAGTACTCGGTAGTGTTTTGTTGTAAGACTACCATGTGGTCATGTTTGTTTGGGACAACATGTTCACATGTGTGTTCTGAGCTAGCTCCTGCTTTGGAGCTTGCTACCATAGTTCATCTCCAAGAATCTCATAGCGTCATCTCGTCAATTTGTGTTGCAACCTTTCCTTTTAAGACGTTGTCTGAATTATCCTGTTACCAACCAGATTTGAATATCAGGCAGATATGATGGTTGGAACTTCTTCCAAGAACTATGATATAGGTTCTAGTGAAGTGGACGCACCTAGCTGGAAGCACTATTATTGTGGTATCTTAATTAAGTTGTTTGGTCACTTCCCATGAGGATTTCGCATGACCTATTCTAGAAGTTGTTCCTTATGGATTTTGTGCTCCCGAAGTCTGACCTTTACTTGATGGCCATGTTGATGCTTATTAAGCATGACCGTGCTAGCTAGAACATCAAGGAGAACATTAGAAATGGAGTGCTAAATGTCTCTCGGTCGATCATCTGGATTTTGTTTCCTTGGCATTGCTAAGGTAAAATCTGAGAAAGTGTTTGTCTTCCTTTGCATCCGCGTCTTCCATCACTATTCATCATGGTAGTATGAAGTGTTGCCAAGATCTTGGCACAGATGTTGGTAAAACCCCGATGAATATGGAAATGCTCAAGTTCTTGAGAGCACGCTAGAACACTAGGTTATATCCTCGGTATCAATTGGAATGTGCCTTCCGTTTGCCGAGTTGTCTTATAACTCTAGTTTCCTTTTCAAACTGAGTATGCCATTCTTTCGAATTCCTTCAAACGATCAATTGTGAATTGCCTCAGGTTGGAATGAAGAGTTCCACCGATCTATGCATCAAAAGTAATTCTTTTTGCTACTTAAGGGAATAATTCTACAAGTCACCTCCTCTAAGATGTCTCGTTATGGTATCATGGTAACTCAACTCCTCGCTACGTTGACAACTGTTCACCACCCTCTTAAGTGTGGAATTGTTGCCTACCTAGTGAATCTTTGTCATCTGTTTCACTCCACCCTGTGGATGTATGCATCGTGTCTCAGCTCGAGAGATGTTTTCGATGTCTCACTCCATGACTTGATCCTGAGTTGTTCGATCATCAAGAAGATCGATCCTTCTAGAGTTTTCCCTTTCCTCTGGTTGTCATGTTGGTTGGAGTTCTTACAGCAAGACATCGAGACAAAGATGGTAAACAAATCAACGTTCTTATGAAGTGCAACCAGGATCGTGAAGATTGTGTTTGTTTGCGTCCTCCCTTCATCTTACCCTATGCTTGAATCTCGGGACGAGATTCTTGTTTAGTGGGGGTGAGTTGTCACAACCCTAGCTTAGGCCTTGCCTGTCACTGCATAAGCTTCCCTGCATCATGTTTAAGTTTTATGAAACTTTGAAATGAGGACTGATAAACCCTACCAGCAAATGAAATTCAACTAGGGTCAAAGTTAAATCTTTTCAATGAACCCAAAATGCCCCTCATAAATGTTCATCATTTTTTTGGGTCCAGAATCTCTGACCAAAATGGTGCACACTTTTCTAGGACAACCTGGGTTATTGAATTAAATCATACATTATTTGTTCTTGGACATTTAAATGCTATAAATAATTTTAAATGTCCAAATGATCTTGAAAGTAAATGAGGGCTGTTGCAAATAATCCAGACAGAGCCCACAAATATTCTCATGATTTTTGAAAACGCTCTGGCATCTTTATTAAAGACAAAACAATTACATAAAATAGAAAAAACAAAAATAAAAGAGAGAGAGTTACCTGGCCTTACCTGGCTGGCCTAGGTCCTGTGCAGCCCAGCTAGCGGCCCAGCCCACCTGGCCACCTCCTCCTGTCGTCTTCCTCCTTGCTAGGAGGATGGGCGCGTGTCCGACACGCGCGCACTGACGTGCGGCCACCTCCTCCCTCCCTGCCTGCCTGTCTCCTCCCCGACGCGGCCGACGATGCCACGTATATCGCCACGACACCTAGATCTCTCTCACTCTCCCTAGACACCTTCCCCCTCCTCTGCTCTCTCTCCCGCGCAGCCCGATCGGAGCTCGTCGCCACCGCTCGCCGTAGCCGCACCCAGAGCCTCGCGCTCGACCTCTCGACGTGCCCAGTAGCTCAGCTACCTCATCCTCAACCTCCTCACCAAGCCAAGCGACGCCGGAAGCCCTGAACCGCTGCCATCGCCGTCTTCTTCAACCTCGGTCCGCCGAGATCGCCGGTGACAGTGCGCCCGCTCCGTTGCCTCCCCAAGCTCGCCGAGGCCACCGCTGCACTCGTCGTGAGCTTCTCCTTCGATCCCCTCTCTCCCCTTGCTCGTTTGCACCGTATAGTCGTTGTATCCTTCGAGCCCGAGATCTCTCCGCCTCCGGCCAAGTCGCCGCCGCGGTCACAACTACTGCAACTCGCGTCCAGGCGCGTCACCGTACTCAGAATGCTCCCAGGAGCCGAGCGCACCCACCCGCTAGCCCTGCCGTGCTCCCTAACGCCGAACCCGAGCTCGGCCGAACTCCGGCCACCACCACGAGCTCGACTCTAGCAAGCTCGCTCCACCCCAGCTCCTCCCGCTTGCTCTACCAGATGCGCGCGAGCCCCAGCTATGCATAGGACCAAACCACGGTCGATTTGGTCGACCGTGGGAAAAATCCCGAGCCCTCCGCCGTCTCGGGATTCACCGGCGACAAGCTGTGGACCAAGTCCGACGGGTTTGACCAAGCAGACCAGGGGTTTGACCTCCCCTGTGTCACTGATGCGTGGGCCACCCCCACTGACACTTTAGTTAGTATTAGTTTAACACTAATTAACTTAGGTTAGTTAGTTAGTCACTGACGTGTGGACCCCACACGTCAGGTTTATTTGGACCACGCCTTGTTGACTTGCCGACATCATGATGATGCATTGTTGGCCTGATAAAGCCTTTCGGAATTAAAATAAATCAGAAAAGGTTTAGAAATACAAGAAAATTTCATAGACTTCAAAATTCATAGAAAAGAATCTATAACTCCATATGAAATAATTTATATATGAAAAATTATCAGAAAAATCCAATCTATCCATCTGTACCATTTGCATGCATGTTAGAACAACTTATGACTACTGTTTAGGGCAAATGAAACAAATGGCACTTGAATCTTCACATATGGAGTTGCATTTGAATCTTTGATTCAAACCAACCTCATTTAATCTGGTTGCTAGATGCAATAGCTCAAATAACATCATATTGCAATGTCATGATCATGCATCATATTGTTGCATTGCATTGATTGCGTTCTTTCTCGGTTGCCGGTGTTTGTCCCCTCTTAGTAGACGTGGTTTCGACGATGAGATCGATGACACCGATGAAGAAAACTATACTATCTTCAGAAGTGCCAGGCAAGCAAAACCCCTTGTTCATTACGATACACACTCTCGCTTCTGCTCTCTTTTACTGCATTAGGACAACAATGCTTCAACTATTACCAACTGCGGTAGTTGAACCCCTTTCCTCTGCATGACCTGTCATTGCTGTCACAGCCTGATTTTAGGCCCTTTCTTTTTCTTTTGTTTATCTGAGATTTTATCTTGAGTTTTCCTTTTTCCGTGGCTAGGTGGTCTGGAAACTAAAGAAGATGACCTTTTCTTTCTTTCTGGAGTGGCTTGTCATTCTCAAAACCATCCCAAGACCTTGCCATTTCCATCTTGGACCAAACCACAATATTCTTTTCCTTGGGAATATTCCTTTTCTATTTAAGGAATAACCCAATTTGCCCTAGGTTGTGAAGCAACCTATATTTCCATCACTCCTAAAAATCCCAAATAATTCTCATAAATTGTTTGGGTCACATCTTCCTCAAATATGGCAAAATATTTCATTTGCCATGTTTCCCATCATGCTCAATTAATTATTTTCCTATTCTGTCCTGAGTGGCAGATTGTGAAGCAAGTGCCATTTATCATTGCCCAATTGATCCCAAACTTCTTGAACATCTTTTCCTGTCCAAATAATTGCCTCATGCCAAAATTCAACTCCATTTGCCTAGTAAATATTCCTGAGAAATTTTTCAAAGTTCTTGTCTGAGGGTATTGTTTGTGAAGGAGGTACAAGATAGGCATATCCAAATGAGTTGAAATTTTGCAAGGTCCTTCATATGACCAAATAAGGACTCTCCACTAAACTTGAGCTCATGTAACTCAGCTATGTGAGCCCAGCTTCAAATCTTAGTTTCTGGTCAGATTTTCAGTTTGTGAAGCAACTATATTTTATATTGCTTAATTTAGGCTGAAAATTTTCCATGGCATTCTCCCATCCATATAAAGTACCTTCAATTTTTTTGGCTAAATCCATTAAACCATTTGTCCTGTGCAATTTTTCCAAAATTCTGTCCAGAGAAATGCATTGTGAAGCAAGTGATATTTTGGTTCAGCCAAATGGCATGAAATTTGTTGGGCATCTTCATATCTTCAAATAATTGGGCCATGCCCAATTTTAGCTCAACTTGCCTCTCCATATGAGTGCATCATCCAAATTTCAAATTCTGTCCATTATGGTGGTTTCTACAACAACCACTAGCTAAACTCCTCTTCCTGAGTTGACACTTTGCCATCTTAATCACCTTGGCGTGTGATCATCAGCAGAAAAATTATTTACCACGTTACCAAGCTGGTGTCACCACAGCAAGTTACAAACACCTTCATGGTGATTTACTTTGGAGCTAAGTGCAAATCTCTTCTGTGCCCCTGGACCGATTTATTTCCTCATTTGGACTAAGGGCACGACGGTCTATCTACTGGACATGGTTGGCCGCGCCAAAGCTCGCCGCTTGCGCCAGTGTGCGTGGTGATCACGCTTGCATCATGGCTAAACGCGTGCCCTGGCTTGTTCTGGCCAATATGCTCGTCCTCTCCCTCCTCGTCTCGACCTCAAACGTTGTCCAGGAGCTTGCTCGTGCTCAACTGCATCGCCCTGCATCGGTGCCTCGTCGTGGTTCGCCATAAATGAGCCGCAAACGCCATATGCCCGTGCGATGCCCAGCCACTGACCTCCATTAGAGCACTGCTCAAGCTCGCTAGTGAGCTCTAGAGCCTTCCCCGGGCCTATATATAGGACCCTCGACCCCTCCCGCAGCTCATTCACTCCTCCCTCGCCTCATTTGCTCCCCGGAGTCCTGGGCCCCCTCCTCTTTTCGCCGGAGATCACCATGGCCGCCTCGGCCTCGGCTTGGTTCCGGCCAAACAAAACCTCCCCTCGCCGTTCTGAGCTGTCCAACGAGTCCCCCTTGTCTCCGATAGTCACCCCACCACCTCGTCCCTCGCCGGAGCGCCTCTGGCCGCGCCTCCCCACGTTCGGCCACTGCCTCCACCTCTTGGCCACCACCCCGTCTCGACCATCCAGAGCTTCTCCCTCTCTCTCGTCGTCACCACGAGCTTCCCCACGTCCCGTAGATCCTCCCATACTCCTGTATTGGTCGTCGGATTGGCCACATCGCCGAGTTTCCTCCACCGCCCGTGCCTCTCTATCTCCTCATGGCGCCACCCGCTGCCGCCGTCCCAGGCCTCCACGGTGCTCCCTTCCCCTCTGAATGGGTGCGGCGCAGCCCCGCAGTCCTGCCAGTGCCCTCGGCCGGGACGGGGGACGCCGAAGCCGGCCGACCCCTTGGCCGCTTCCTTCCCCTGCCCCTGCTCTGTTCCACAAAAGGAACAGAGGCATGAGAGGAAGAAGACGAGCGCCTGGCCCCCTCCCGTGCTCCCTGGGCCCCATGCGCCAGTGTCTCACCCCCTCCATCCCACGTGGCAAGTGGAAACACTTTTTGGTGAGTGCGTTTTCACTTGACGAAAGCGTATTCCTTTCCTTCTTTTGCTAAAATGCATTTTCACTTCTGGAAAACATATTTCTCTCTACTGCGGCCAGGAATGCGCTTTCTCTTTTCCGAAAGCGTATTAACTGAAATCCGTTTCAGTCTTATCCACT
Source organism: Aegilops longissima (assembly GCA_021605205.1). NCBI lineage: Eukaryota > Viridiplantae > Streptophyta > Magnoliopsida > Poales > Poaceae > Aegilops > Aegilops longissima. The sequence continues at coordinate 335,193,515 of CM038681.1, read as the reverse complement.
CAGGGACCCGTTGGTGATGAAAATATTCACAGATTGATCCTTGATCTTCTACACCTCATAACTCCGCAACCGTAACTCCGATTTAGGTGAAACGAACGCTCACTTCTTCGTCTAGTCGAGATCTTTCTGTTGGTAACATTTTCACTAGGTGTTCACACTATGAAAATGACCATTTTTCCCTTGCCGTTAACCAGCCCTTTTTAGAGAGAAGCTTTTCCGGCGAATCTTTCTGTGATGTTTCTGCACTTCTTCCCGGAACCTTCTTCATCCACAGGCAAGACACAACCACCATTTGCATGATAGCCATGCAGTAGCATTGGTTTTCAACTTGAATCTTTAATAACTGTATGTTTGTTTTGCTACTGCTGTCGTTATTTCGGCTATGCTTATGGATCGGTGACTACCGTCATGCTATGTTTTCTTGCACTCTGTTACCATGTTCTACTTGCTAGTATTACTTTCATATTGGTCATGCTTGATAGTGGTACATGTTGGATTGGTCATGTTCATCGGTGCATGACTAACGTCGGTTCCCGAGTACCGTTAATATGCATTGTTCCTTGCTGTTAGTTGGTTAAGTGTTTACTCGGTAATGTTATTGATGTGTTCTTGCATAGTATTTATTGTTGATGTTAGTGTCATGTTATGCTATGAGTAGTTTTGTACTTGTGATATTCATGCTCGTCATTATGCCATGCTCAGGTGGATATGATTCATTATTGATATGGTTGTCGCACCCCATGCTTATATCATGCTCATGCATTGTAATTGCATCATGTTATTTTATCATGGCTCAGCATATTGCATTCAAGTTTAACCGGATTAAATTGAACCTGAACAACTGTTGGTTGAGTCATGGTGCCACCATATCGAACTGACCAGTGCAACCACGCTTGCCTTTATGGGAAGGTCCTAACTGGGTCTATTGTCATGCCTCTCGTCGATGCCTCCAACGAGGGAAGGTTATGGTCGCGCGCTACCCAGATCAGGTAGGCGGACATAAGCCTTGTGTGCCCGTTGTTGTTGTTATGGTACCTTGTCCCCGTTTGGGACCGTTTATGTTTTGCCACGACGGTGGCCGTTGGTGTCTTTGGTAGGCACGGGGCCACCCATGACTTAGCCCAAAGGGGAGTTGGTCGGAGTGGCCGGGAGAGTGTCATGGCAGTAGGACGGTTTTGTAGGAACACCATTGGTCCACCCGAATGGGAGTGCGAGGCCATGGGTTCCGTGGTGTGGGTACAATGTGCTAACCTCTGTAGAGTGTATATTAAATCTAACGATAGCCACGCCCGCGGATAAGGGCCCAGTTCGTAGTTGGTCACACTGTGGGTCAATAGTAATAATTATAGTGTGCTTAATAACAACCCTGGTTCGATGATGAGATAAGTTGGTTATGTGATCCGTGAATGATCACCGTTTGGTTACGAGATAACCCGTTGAGCCAAGAGTAGTTCCCTTTTTTATCCATGAATGATCACCGTGGTATCGAGGATACCGAGTTGTTGGATATTCGTGATGTTGTGTGAGAACCGTGGGTAAAGATCAAGCTCCTTGTGGTCATTTAATGATTACTACGGTATTGTTTATACCAAGCTTGATTTGATCCCGAGATGATCGTGTGATGTCCGAGGTTGGTAAGTGATGCATTAGATGGTTACGAGGTAACCCGAGAAGAATAAGTGGTGCATATAGTGTCATCATGTTGCATGCTAGTATCATTAGATTTATATGTTCATGCCATGCTCATATTGTTCTAGCCGTATCATGTTCATGTTGTTCATGCCATGTTATTCTGATGATCTCATGATAATTCCTGCTTAACCTGTAATTGCCATGTTGTTGTTTGTCTTGAATGCTTCTGGTTATTGTGATCTTGCAAGTACATTCAATGTACTGACCTAGCGTGTCATGCCAGTTTGTAGGTCATGCCGGATTTGATTGCTTGTTTTCCATGGATCCCTTGTTTGCGAGCTAGGATAAGTGTTCTAGCGAGAGTCCCTGCGGAGTGGAGTTCATCACCATCGTCGCTATTCCGCTGCTAGAGTTATTCAGCTGCATCATGTTGTTCAGCTGCTTGCATGGAGCAACCCTGGCAGGCGTAGTGTCACCGTCCAATGTAATCCCCTTGAATCCCTATAGCTTGTAATAAAGAGCCGATTTGTTCTATGCTAAGCAGTGCTGTATTCCAGAAGACTTCTCCTTGATCTCTGGGCTGGAATACGGGGCGTTCCGGTTTCTCTGAGCCGGGGTGCCACAGGCTTGGTATCAGAGCAGGTCTAGCTATAGGATGCCCTAGCCTGCGCGAACGTTAGAAAACGGTAGTATGGAGTCTAGTTGGTGTGTTGCACTTGCTTGCTGCATTTGTTTGTTGCATAGCATGCATATAGATTATTATTTAGTCGCTAACAGTTAATCTTGTGAGTGTAGGTGGCATCGGTTTCGATCCACTACCTGCACCCTCCTTTTTAGCATGCCTGCTCTTCGGTGTTTGGCGTCATCTCTGTCCCAGCAGACTGATACCCTGGTGCCAAGTATTCTAGACACCATTCGCAGGAGTTATGCTCAGGTATCACATCGATATCTTTCCGCCACCCACCCATAATATTTTGGTGATAGACTTGTCTCTATCCCGAATCGTGCCATCCATCTCGTCCCTTCGGCAACCCTTACTGCTATTTGTTATCAAAAAAGGGCAATGCCAGCAAGCCTTGCTTTTCCTCCCCTATATTGCCCCGTCATTCCATTCTTTGGACATGTACGATTCCCTTTCGTACGCTTGATGATGATGTGGTCGTGACCTTGGGTCTCGCTACTTGATCACCAAGTCCGTCCTCGCCTCCGTATCCATCTGGTTGCAACCGGTGTTCAACCAGCACTTGGTGTAGCCTTGGTTACACCAACTCCTTCCACACGTAAATTCACTTTCGTGCACACCACCACAGCATGTTAGACCGTAATACCGGAGCTTCCGCGAGATTTGTGTGCTTAGGTGTGCATGCATATTATTGTTGTGAGTAGTAGTAATATGTAATGTTGCTTAGGTGTGCATGCATATTATTGTTGTGCTTAGGTGTTTGAGTTTCTTTTTGTGACAGTGGACCTTTTTGCTCTTAGTTATTTTTCAGCCGTCTTAGGGAGCTGCCACTTTCTTCTTGTCAACAGGTCTCATGCTTTGAGCTAATTTTCGGCCGTCTTGAGCCGTGGTTGAGTTATTTCAGTGATGTCCCAAATCTGAGTTGTAAAGACCGTTCTGGTGGCTACTGATTTATCTGCCAATATCTTGCAAGGGTTCGGATGATCATTTCCCTACGGTAAAGACTTGAGAGATGATGAACCTGCCATTTAAATGATGTTACCATATCAGGAGATGATGATAAAAGTACGCCTGTCAGAATATTTCACCCGACAGTATTTATGGTCACACGAAGAAGCAATTTGACCAAGCTCTTTCAGCTAAGGATCCAGACAAAGAAAACCGTAATGAAGGAGCAAGACTGATAATTGTTGCATGACCCACATGGCGCAGATACCCTCGACAGTCTGAGTCACTATGGATCGCCATGAATATTCATCAAAGGGGTCTACTGAATTTTGGTAAAGACCCCATATCAAGGAAAGACCTGCTCAGTTAGCAGTATATGCTCAGATTTGTCGGTATTAAATATCTGGGTCTGTCAAGTCAGACCAAAGGTAAATTCAATGACTTGATTCCAGCAACTATGGTAAAGCATCATACCTCATGGATATACCTACAGAATGGATGATCCGTATGAGGAATAACAGTCTCGAAGCATGTGCCCTCACTTATGTGAATCAGCAAAGGATATCCTGTCATGAACTAAATCCTTTTTGTCAGAAACCCCGCCAGTCAAGGATGAGGATATTATCATATAAGATCATACCCTTATGCTGATCACATCAGGCGGCACTCAAATATTTGGTATGAATCTGAAACTCAAAGTAGTGGAGTCAGTCAAGATGATTCAGAAACTTCGCGAGAAATCAGTCTCAGTCAGATGAACATTTATGATCCACATCACAGTTTTGTGCCCGGAGGAAATGCATCTATTTGAGCAACCCAATGCAAGGAGTAAGAGCTTGGGCGCTCATCAGGAAAAATATGATCACCAATTCATGGAAGATTTGTTAGTACAGACACAACAATTGGTAATCACTCTCGGATTTGTGAGACGGGCGTATATTTCAGTCATGATAACAAATCACACCCTGCTAAGTCAGGAGATACGAAAATAATTGGAGCCAGTAAAGGCATGAAAATGTGAGGTAAGATCTGTCAGGATATGGATAAAGTGAAGCAAACCACACCAGAGCCAGTCAAGTAAGTCAAATGAATAATTTAATGGGAACAATCAATAAAGGAAAAAGGATACCCGAGTTGGAAACGGTTTCCTTAGGTCAGTATATGCACACTTGTTCCCTGAGCAACCAAATCTCGAGGATGAGATTTCTTTAAGGGGGGAAGCGTTGTCACAACCTGATTTTTGGCCCTTTCCTTTTCATTTGTTTATCTGAGATTTTATGTTGAGTTTTCTTTTCCCGTGGCTAGGTGGTCTGGAAACTAAAGAAGATGACCTCTTTTTCTTTCCGGAGTGGCTTGTCATTCTCAAAACCATCCCAAGACCTTGCCATTTCCATCTTGGACCAAACCCCAATATTCTTTTCCTTGGGAATATTCCTTTTCTATTTAAGGAATAACCCAATTTGCCTAGGTTGTGAAGCAACCTATATTTCCATCACTCCTAAAAATCCCAAATAATTCTCATAATTTTTTTGGGTCATATCTTCCTCAAATATGGCAAAATATTTCATTTGCCATGTTTCCCATCATGCTCAACTAATTATTTTCCTATTCTGTCCCGAGTGGCAGATTGTGAAGCAAGTGCCATTTATCTTTGCCCAATTGATCCTAACTTCTTGGACATCTTTTCCTGTCCAAATAATTTCCTCATGCCAAAATTCAACTCCATTTGCCTAGTAAATATTCTTGAGCAATTTTTCCAAGATCCTGTCTAAGGTAATTGTTTGTGAAGGAGGTACAAGCTAGGAATATCCAAATAAGTTGAAATTTCGCAAGGTCCTTCATATGATCAAATAATGACTCTTCACTAAATTTGAGATCATGTAACTCATCTGTGTGAGCCCGACTTCAAATCTTAGTTTACGGTTAGATTTTCAGTTTGTGATGCAACTATAGTTTATATTGCTTAATTTAGGCTGAACATTTTAGAGGCATTCTCCCATCCATATAAAGTCCCTTCACAAAAATTTGGCTCAATCCATTAAACCATTTGTCCTGTGCAATTTTTCCAAAATTCTGTCCAAAGAAATGCATTGTGAAGCAAGTGCTATTTTGGTTCAGCCAAATGGCATGAAACTTGTTGGGCATCTTCATGTCTTCAAATAATTGGGCCATGCCCAATTTTAGCTCAACTTGCCTCTCCATATGAGTGCATCATCCAAATTTCAACTTCTGTCCATTATGGTGGTTTCTACAGCAACCACTAGCTAAACTCCTCTTCCTAAGCTGAAACTTTGCCGTCTTAATCACCTTAGTGTGTGATCATCAGCAGACAAATTATTTACCACGTTACCAAGCTGGTGTCACCACAGCAAGTTACAAACACCTTCCTGCTGATTTACTTTGGAGATAAGTGCAAATCTCGTCTTTTGCCCCTGGACCGATTTATTTCCTCATTTGGACTAAGGGCACGACGGTCTATCTACCGGACATGGTTGGCCACGCCAACGCTCGCCGCTTGCACTAGTGCGTGTGGTGATCATGCTTGCGTCATGGCTAAGCGCGTGCTCTGGCTTGTTCCGACCACTATGCTCGTCCTCTCCCTCCTCGTCTCGACCTCAAACGTTGTCCAGGAGCTCGCCCGTGCTCAACTGCATCGCCCTGCATCGGTGCCTCGCTGTGGTTCGCCACAAATGAGCTGCAAACGCCAAGCTCATGCGATGCCCGGCCACTAACCTCCATTAGAGCACTGCTCAAGCTTGCTTGTGAGCTCTAGAGCCTTCCCCAGGCCAATATATAGGACCCTCGACCCCTACCGCAGCTCATTTACTCCTCCCTCGCCTCATTTGCTCCCCGGAGTGTAGTGACCTGACCCAAAATCGGTCAAATCTCTGTGTCTGTACAATCCCAAGAATGCTGGTACTCACAGTACATCGATATAGTAATCAAAGTTCAATCACACCTGAATTTTATTACACGATTCTCATATAGAGTCTTTATTACAAGAGAATAAATTTGGCTCAAGCCCAACTCATGAGAAATAAACTACTAATGCTGCGGAAGCGTCGAAGTACAGCGAGTCCATCCGACTCCAAAGGGCAATCGCCAAGCGCGGAGCGTAGCCTCACTCCTGATCGGAATATACCTCTGCAACATAAGATGTTTGTAACACCCCGGAAGTAACTTTCCATATTTGTAACTCCAACTCTTGCCATTTTCGGCATTGTTATATGATATTCCCTCCGTGGTTGGGTTTTTCCTCTTTTTGCATTTTGTCCATGTCATGCATTTTTATTATGTCATCATGTGCATCGCATTTGCATACGTGTTCGTCTCATGATTCCGAGCATTTTTCCCGTTGTCCGTTTTGCAATCCGGCACTCCTATCTCCCCCGGCGGTCCCTTTTACGTTTTTCCGTGCGCGGGTATTAAACCTTCTCGAAATGGACCGAGGTTTGTCTAGTGGCCTTGGTATACCGCCCCTAGACCACCGGTCAAGTTTCGGGTCATTTGGAGCTCGTTTGGTACTCCAACGGTTAACCGCACTCTCGCAAAGGCCTATTTTAATTTGCAGCCCAACACCCCTCCAAAACAGCCCAATAACCCATCTAAGTCACTCCCATGCTCTCCGTCGTTCGATCACGATCGTGTGGGCGAAAACTACACCTCATTTGGACTCTCCTAGCTCCCTTTATGCCTATTTAAGCACCTCCCCCGAAAATCCGGATCATCCCCGAAACCCTAGCAAATTTCCCCTCGCGCCGCGGACACGTCCGGCGAGCGGATCGTCCGCCCGCCGCCGCCCGCTAATCATGATGCGCCACGTCGCCACCCGGGCGCCCACATCCTCGCCCCGACCCTCAGGGCCAGCCAGCGCCCCTCCGGGCCCGGCCGCCGCCAACGCCCGCCAGCGCCCGCCGCCAGTAGGCCGCCGCCGCCGCCGCCTCCGGCCTTCCCCGGTCGGCCGCCGCCCGCCGCCGCCGGACCCCGCCGCCCACGGCGCGCCGCCCTCATGCCGCTGCTCCTCCTCGCCCGGCCTCCCTCGCCCGGCCGCCCGCCTGCCCGCCGGCGGCCCGGCCCGGCAGCGAGCCCCTTCCTCCCCGCCGGCGCAGCAGCCGCCCGATCCGATCCGATCCGGCCGGCCCGAGCCCGTTGACTTCTCCCTCCTTTTTTTTTCACTAAGTCTTGAGATATTTGTTATTTTGTGCAATTTTCATCATGTTGTATCTTTGCATCCGTAGATCCATTTTGCGCGTATAATATGTCAAAATGTTCGTCTCGAAGAGTAGATCATTTCATCTCACTGCATCATTTTCATTTGAGCTCATCTTAATGCCCGAAATGCTGTTGGAAGAGTGCTATGTGATGTTAGTTTCTGATTTTTATCAGAACTTGCACTTTTGTTATTTTTGCCATGATTATTGTGTGCACCCTATGAATTTGATTCCTACATGTGTTTTGTAAAATGCCATGCCATATTTCCAGGGGTGTATGCCATGTATTTTTGTGATCTATGTGGTGACTAGCACAAGCATGCAAAGTAGGTGTCCTGATGTTGCTGATTTCAGCCCTGTTTTAGCTGATTTTGATGCCATGTTAACTTGATGATACAGAGAGATCTATGCATATTTTGAGATACTTCAGTAAGGGTGTTTTGTAAAGCATGCCTTGCTCTATCCATCCATGCCTTTGTTTGCAATTATGGAGTGCCATAGCTTGAGTCAATCGAGCTCTACTTTTGCTATCAAATGTTTCCTCGCAGATTGTATACGTGTTATTCAATTTTGCCTAGTTTGTTGTGGTTGATCCATTTATTCTATGTTATTGTTCTTGCCATGTATGTCTTCTATGTCATGTCTTCTTGATGTATGTATGCTTATTTTATCATTTAAGACTCTGTAGTGAGTGCATTGAGCTTGTAAACATGCCTACTCGTTATCAGTTTTTGACATGTCATGTTGCTGAATCTGTTAACAAGACTTTCAATATTGACATGGATGTTACTATATTTTCTAGTCCTTTTTGGCTTATGGTCAGTAAGGGACTTTTGATCTATGCTTTGAGTAGATTCATGCCATGCCATGTTTTGCTATTTTAAGGTCCTGTAGCATGTAGTTTTGCTGCTCTGAACATTGCAACCTGATGCTGTTTTTGCCATGTCCAGCCTGTTATTTTGTGCACTTTTGCCATGCTTGTTTGAACCTGTTATGATGTGAACTAGCCGTAGCTCAGTGCTCATCTTTTGTCGAGCATCATGTGTAGATCACCGCCATATACTTTGTTGGTACGTTTGGGTGCAGTAGCTTAATTATTTGTTGCTTGCTAAGTGGCATCATGCTGTTAATGGCAGATTTGCGCCATTCTTGTTTTGCTTGCCATTTGCAAACCGTGCATCCGTTCGGTGATCTTTATATCGATTTCAACGAAATCATCTCATCTTTCAGTGGCATACTTGGTTTGCCAAGTTGATGCCTGGTTCATCATTTACCTTCGGGCGCACATACGCATTGCATATCGCATCTCGCATATCATGTCATGTTTTGCATCATGTTGATTGTGCATTGCACCGTGATTTATTGTGGTTCCTTTGTTTGTGTTGTTGCTTTGGGTAGAGCCGGAGGCGAGTGCGTGAGCGAGGAACCTGTTGAGAACGCTTACGAGGATCAAGCTTTCGACAACTCGAGAACATTGCGAGCAAGATGACCATACCCTCGAAATCACTTCTATCTTTGCTATGCTAGTTGCTCGCTCTTTTGCTATGCCTATGCTGCGATGCCTACCACTTGCTATATCATGCCACCCATATTGCCATGTCAGCCCCTAACCATCCTTTCCTAGCAAACCGTTGTTTGGCTATGTTACCGCTTTGCTCAGCCCTCTTATAGCGTTGCTAGTTGCAGGTGAAGCTGAAGTTTGTTCCTTGTTGGAACATGGAGATGTTGTTCCTTTTTGGAACATGTTTACTTGTTGGGGATATCACAATATATATATCTGCTATAATTAATACATCTATATACTTGGTAAAGGGTGGAAGGCTCGGCCTTATGCAGGTGTTTTGTTCCACTCTTGCCACCCTAGTTTCCGTCATACGGTGTTATGTTCCTTGATTTCGCGTTCCTTACGGTTGGGTGATTTATGGGACCCCTTGACAGTTCGCTTTGAATAAGACTTGTCCAGCAAGGCCCAACATTGGTTTTACCATTTGCCACCTAAGCCTTTTCCCCGAAGTTTTCGCGAGCCGAGGGTCATCTTATTTTAAACCCCGGACCAGTGCTCCTTGAGTGCTGGCCCAACCTGGCGATGTCCGGCGCCCCTGGCAATCCAGGGTCTCTGCCAACCCGACGTCTTGCCCATCCGGTGTGCCACGAGAACGAGATATGTGCAGCTCCTATCGGGTTTGTCGGCACATTCGGGTGGCTTTGCTGGTCTTGTTTTATTGCTGTCGAAATGTCTTGTAGTCCGGGATTCGAGATAATCGGGTCTTCCGGTAGAAGGAATAATCCTTCGTTGACCGTGAGAGCTTATAATGGGCTAAGTTGGGACACCCTGCAGGTAATATCTTTCGAAAGCCGTGCCCGCGGTTATGAGGCAGATGAGAATTTGTTAATGTCCGGTTGTAGAAAACCCAAAGTTGACCTCAAATAAAATACACATCAACCGCGTGTGTAACCGTGATGGTCTCTTCTCGGCGGAGTCCGGGAAGTGAACACGATGTTGGAGTTATGTCGGCGTAAGTAGTTCAGGATCACTTCTTGATCGCTACTAGTTTCACGACCGTGCTTTGCTTCTCTTCTCGCTCTCTTTTGCGAAGTAGCCACCATATATGCTAGTCGCTTGCTGCAGCTCCACTTTACTACTCTGTCCTTCCTATAAGCTTAAATAGTCTTGATCTCGCGGGTGTGAGATTGCTGAGTCCCCGTGACTCACAGATACTTCCAAACACAATTGCAGGTTCCGATGAGGCCAGTGCAGGTGATTCAACCGAGCTCAAGTGGGAGTTCGACGAGGAACGTGGTCGTTACTATGTGTCGTTTCCAGATGATCAGTAGTGGTGCCCAGTTGGGACGATTCGGGGATCTGTGTGGCATTTGGGGTATCTTCTTTTATTTTTGTTCCGTAGTCGGACCTTGAGTGTACTCTGAATGATGGATGTTTATTTATGTACTGTGTGAAGTGGCGACTGTAAGCCAACTATGTACCTTTTTCCCTTAATTATTACATGGGTTGTGTGAAGATTACCTCACTTGCGACATTGCTTTCAATGCGGTTATGCCTCTAAGTCGTGCCTCGACACGTGGGAGATATAGCCGCATCGGGGCGTTATGTTGGTAATCGAGCCTTCCCGACTTAGGAGCCCCTACTTGATTGTTTGTTGGCGTTGTTGAGTCTAGAATGGAAAATGTTTTGAGTCTTAGGATTATATATATCGAGAGTAGGATTCTTTTACTCCTCGGTCCTTAAATCAGCTCTGTGAGGTCTCCTGACGTAGAGTTTTGACTCTTCTCTTCTCAAATTTCACTAAAAATTTTTTTAGGATCACGTGGGTATCTTGGAATCGTTCCGATGGTTTTGTGACGAGAACATTGTTCTTGGTGCCTCCTGACATTTAGGGGTTGTGGCAGTGTCCCGGGGAGTTGAGCTCCGAGGTGTTGTCGTCACAATTTTATCGTTGCGATTCGAATACGAGTTTTGCCGACATCGAAATCTCTTTTGTGCAGTTGTTGGTGAGATAACCCTGATAGCCCAGTACTGTGGCGAGTGCGGGAGTATTGCCATGACTTGCATAACGGATGTTTTTCGAAGGTCGAGGTACACGATTTCCGAGGATTTCTTGGTGATGTGTTGACGGATGGATACAATTGGATCTAGGTATTGTTAGTTTGGGTGATATATTTTGTGTCCCTGTATCCCCAACACCAGATTGCATAACCAGAAAGTTTCGGGAGTTTATAGGTGGGAATTCTAGTAGCTTACGGGATATTCTTTCCGATGGATGTATGATTTGAGATTGGGGTTCAAAGTTTAGTGGTCCGCCCATTCACGGTCGATTTACAGTGGTCGCGAGACGTCTTAAAGAATCCTTGGCTATGCTGATTCGGGGACGTCTTGTTAGTCATTCGTGACGTCCACTATACGTCGTGTCCGTGTGGGCCCCACCACGAACACTTTGGGCGAAATCTCTATCATGTGTTTGTTCCGGCTCATTCTAGTAGCCAATCTTTTGTTTTCAGTTGTGATATTCGATTGTTTCTAAGACAGATGTTCTTTCCATATCTTTATCTAAGTGGCTTCTCACCTTAATGGACGTGTGATGATTAACTTTGGAATTCATTCGTTCATTTTTGTTCGAATGTTTATTGTGAAGACTATATGTTGCAATTTCTATCCGTTGATTCTACTTATCAATTTGTCTATCAAAGGACTAACGGATGTCACCCTCTTGAGATGGCTCCGCCAACTCGTCGAATCCGGATCGCAATGATGGGGATCGGTCGAACCCTCCACCTCCACCTCCGCCTCCGAGGCTGGCAAGCTATCATGGCAGCCACCAATGCCAATGCTCGATGATTTTGCAGCTCTTGCAAGAACGTACTCAGGGCAAGGCAATCAAGGAAATCAAGGTCAAGGCAACAATCAGCCGCATTTTGCTACTCTCGATCGGTTCCTCGCTAATCAGCGAAGTCTTTCGGTTTACGTGTCGAGGCCACAGACGCCGACGATTGGTTAGTGGACATCTGCAAGCACTTTGATCAGTAGCAATGTCGGACACGAGGACTTTGTCAAGTTTGCATCGTTTCAACTCAAGGATCAAGCTGCTGAGTGGTACCAACAATACAAAGATTCCAGAGGAGGTCGTGTCATTACATGGGATGAGTTCCGCCGTGATTTCAGAGCTCATCACATTCGAAGAGTGTTGTGGAGAGCAAGCGTGAGGAGTTCCGCAATCTCAAGCAGGGCACCATGTCTGTCTATCAATACAATATCCAGTTCGAGGCTCGCTTTCGTTTTGCTAAGCAAGGCGTGCACTGATGAAAAGAGTATGATCTATCAATTCAGAGGTGGTGCGAGAGAAGATCTGCAATTACCTCTTGTGCTGTTTGAGCGGATAAGTATGATGATTTCTACAACATGGCTCTGAAGCAAGAAGCTGCCCAGCTCAAATGTGAGGCTTCTAAGAAGAGAATCAGGGATGCAGTTCAGTCCTCTTCGTCCTCTCAAGTGGCAGCTAAGCAGCAGAAGTTTTACCTGCCCCCTCCTCCGTTCCGTCAGCCTTACCAGCAGAAGAACTCAGGTGGCCGTGGATCTTCCCACCCACCCAACCCAAGCTATCAGAACAAGTCTAATTCTCAAGCTCCAAGGTCAAGTGCTCCTTACCACCGTCCGCTCTCTGAGGTCACTTGCAACAAGTGTCAGCAGAAGGGTCACTATGCGAACAAGTGCTTCAACCAGAGGCCTTCCGCCTCCTCCTCCGTGAAATCTTCCAAAGCAATGCGGTGGTCAAGCATAATCCCAAGTCTGCAAGGGTGAACATGATGAATGCAGCTCAAGCGGAGGAATCTTCGATGTGATCATGGGTAATCTTCGATTAATGATATTCTGCAAAAGTCTTATTTGATCTTGGTGCATCTATTTCTTTCATATCAAGACCTTTTGCATCCATGAATAATTTGCATCTTGTTGATCTGCCTAAGCCGATAGCGGTTTCCTCTCGGGTTTGTTCATGAATACAAAATGATGGCCCGGATGTTTCTATCAAGATGGGAGATTATAGATTTCTCGCTAAACCAATGGTTCTTGGTGACTCGGATATTGATCTTATTCTCGGAATGGATGGCTTTATCAAGCACAAAGCTTAGCTTGATTGTGCTGCCGGGAAATTCAATTGACTCACTCTTCTAATGATGTGATCATCTATGCCGCTCGTGATGAAACCATTCGGTTGTTTTCTCTCAATGAGAAGGGCGAATTGAATGCCATCTCTCGATTCGATCGTTTGTGAGTACCAAGATGTCTTTCGGAAGAGCTTCGGGTATGCCTCCTCATCGGCGATTGAGTTCTTTATCGATCTTGAGCACGCATCAACTCCGTTTGCAAGCGTCCATACAAGCTTGGACCTGATGAGCTGAAGGAATTGAAGAAGCAGCTCGATGAACAAGAGCGTCTGGTTTGATCGGACCGAGTTCATCTCCTTGGGGTTGTGGTGTTCTTTTGTCCGAAGAAGGATGGCACGGACCGACTTTGCGTCGATTACCGTCCATTGAATAAGAAGACAAACAAGAACAAGTATCCACTTCCCAACATCAATGAGCTTTTCGAGCAACTCAAAGGTGCTACAGTGTTCTCCAAGCTTGATCTTCGTATGGGGTATCATTAGATTCGCATTCGTGAACAAGATATTCCCAAGACAGCATTCAGAACAAGCTTTGGTTCTTATGAATATACTGTCATGTCTTTCGGCCTTGTCAATGCTCCTCCAACATTCTCTCGGATGATGAACTTCATATTCAATCCTTACACCAATGAATTCGTCTTGGTCTATCTTGATGATATTTTGGTCTTCTCCAAGAATAAGAAGGATCATGCCAAACATTTGCGATTGGTGCTAGACAAGCTCGAGAGTATCAATTCTATGCTAAGTTCTCCAAATGTGAATTTTGGCTTGATGAAGTGCTTTATCTTGGTCATATCATCTTCGCCAAGGGCATCGCTGTTGATCCCGAGAAGGTGTCCGCAATTGTGAATTGGGAACCTCCTCGTAATGTCAAGCAGCTCCGCAGTTTTCTTGGTCTTGCAAGCTATTGCGAAGATTCGTTGAGAACTTCTCCAAGATTGCAAAGCCTCTTTCCAACCTCCTCGAAGCATGTGAAGTATGTACGGTCTCCCGAGTGTGGCGTTGCTTTCAATACTCTCAAAGAAACTCGTCACAGCTCCCTGCCTTGACTCCTCTGATGAATCCAAGCCATTTGAAGTTTTCGTGATGCTTCTCTTCAAGGTCTCGGTCTGTGTTAATGCAAGAGAAGAGAGTTGTGGCTTATACCTCTCGCCATTGAAGCCCAACGAGAAGAACTACCCCACTCACGATCTTGAGTTGGCGGCGTTGTCCATGCATTGATAACGTGGAGACATCTCTTGTTGGGAAGGAAAGTGGACATTTTCACCGATCACAAGAGTCTCAAGTACATCTTCACTCAACCCAACCTCAACCTCAGGCGGACTCGATGGGTCGAAATGATTCAAGAGTATAACCCAAGTATTGAATATACTCGGGCAAAGCCAATGTCATTGCAGATGCTTTGAGCAGGAAGGCTTCTCGCAATCCTAATCCTCAAGCCCTTTCACCAGATCTCTGTGAAGCTTTCCATAAGCTGAATCTTCAAGTTGTTCCTCAAGGCTTTCTTGCCAACCTCATAGTCTCTCCTACTTTGGAAGATCAGATTCGTGAGGCTCAACTTCGGATACCATGGTGAAAAGGTGAAACGTGGTATCGACAAGGGCATTTCAAGTACAAGTGCTTCCACGTTGATGACAAAGACACTCTGTTCTTTGAGGACGGATTGTGGTTCCTAAGGGTGATCTGCGAAAAGTCATTATGAGCGAGGCTCACAATTCGCTTCTATCCATTCATCCCGGAAGTACGAAGATGTACCATGACCTCAAGCAGTCATATTGGTGGACTCGAATGAAGCGAGAAATTGCTCAATTCGTGAATGAGTGTGATGTCTGCGAGAAGAGTGAAAGGTAACACCAAAGACCAGCTGGTCTCCTTCAACCTCTTGCTATTCCTGAATGGAAGTTTGATCATATTGAAATGGACTTCGTGGATCTGGCTTTCCAAAGTCCAAGCGTGGAAATGATGCTATCTTCGTTGTCATTGACAAGCTTACTAAAGTGGCTCATTTTCTTCCTATCAAAGAATCCATCACAGCAGCTCGGTTGGCGAGCTATACACCTCGAGATTGTCTCCTTGCGGCATTCCACAAGTGATCTCTTCAGACCGTGGCAGCATCTTTACCTCCAAGTTTTGGGATTCTTTTCAGAAAGCCATGGGCACCAACATTCGTTTCAGCACAGCTTTCCATCCTCAAACAAGTGGCCAAGTCGAGCGAGTTAATCAAATCCTTGAAGATATGCTCAGAGCTTGTGTCATTTCTTTCGGTATGAAGTGGGAAGATTGTCTTCCTTATGCCGAGTTCTCCTACAACAACAGCTTCCAAGCGAGTTCGGGCAAGGCCCCATTCGAAATTCTCTATGGCAGAAAGTGCCGTACTCCTCTCAATTGGTGCAGACAGTGAGCGCCAACTTCTTGGCAATGACTTGATCACAAAAGCGTAAGAAATGTGCAAGGTCATTCGTGAGAATCTCAAAGCCGCATAATCGCGCCGGAAGAGCTATTATGATGATAAGCACCGTGATGTGGCTTTTGAAATCGGAGACCATGTCTACCTCCGCGTCTCTCAATGAAAGGCACTCGCCGCCGGTATCAAAGGAAGCTTGCCCCTAGATCGTGGGTCCTTTCAAGATCATTGGGAAAAGAGGCGATCTCGCCTATCAACTTGAGCTTCCATCCAACTTTGCAAATGTGCGATGTGTTTCACGTGTCACAGCTTCGCAAGTGCTTCAAGACTCTGAACGCACTATCAACTTCAAGAGATTGACCTTCAAGAAGATCTCTCTTATCATGAGCACCCGTTGCTATTCTTGAAGAAACCGAGCGCAAGACTCGCAACAAGTCAATCAAATTCCTGAAAGTGAAGTGGTCACACCATTCCGACCGAGAAGCTACACGGGGCGCGAGGATCACCTCCGTTCGAATATCCGGAGTTCTTTCAGTCCTAGATCTCGGGCGAGATCCTCTTGTAGTGGTGGAGTGTTGTAACACCCGGAAGTAACTTTCCATATTTGTAACTCCAACTCTTGCCATTTTCGCATTGTTATATGATATTCCCTCCGTGGTTGGGTTTTCCTCTTTTGCATTTTGTCCATGTCATGCATTTTTATTATGTCATCATGTGCATCGCATTTGCATACGTGTTAGCCTCATGATTCCGAGCATTTTTCCGTTGTCCGTTTTGCAATCCGGCACTCCTATCTCCCCGGCGGTCCTTTTACGTTTTTCCGTGCGGGTATTAAACCTTCTCGAAATGGACCGAGGTTTGTCTAGTGGCCTTGGTATACCGCCCGTAGACCACCGGTCAAGTTTCGGGTCATTTGGAGCTCGTTTGGTACTCCAACGGTTAACCGCACTCTCGCAAAGGCCTATTTTAAGTTGCAGCCCAACACCCTCCAAAACAGCCCAATAACCCATCTAAGTCACTCCCATGCTCTCCGTCGTTCGATCACGATCGTGGGTAGCTACACCTCATTTGGACTCTCCTAGCTCCTCTATGCCTATTTAAGCACCTCCCAAAATCCGGATCATCCCCGAAACCCTAGCAAATTTCCCCCTCGCGCCGGACACGTCCGGGCGAGCTGGACGCGTCCGCCCCCCGCCCGCCAATCATGGCGCCACGTCGCCACCCGGCGCCCCACATCTCGCCCACGGCCATGAGGCCCAGCGCCAACCCTCCGGGCCCGGCCGCCAACGCCCACCAGCCGCCCGCCGCCCATGCCGCCGCCCGCCGCCTCGGCCTTCCCGGTCGGCGCCCGCCGCCGCCCCGGACCCGACCAGCGCCACGGCTGCCGCCCCCGCACATGGCTCCTCCTCCGCCCGGCCTCCCTCGCCCGGCCGCCGCGCCATGCGCCGCCGGCCCCGGCCCCGCGAGCCCCTTCCTCCTCCCCCGGCAGCGCGCCGCCCGATCCGATCCGATCCGGCCGGCCCGAGCCCGTTGACTTCTCCCTCCTTTTTTTTTCACTAAGTCTTGAGATATTTGTTATTTTGTGCAAATTTCATCATGTTGTATCTTTGCATCCGTAGATCCATTTTGCGCGTATAATATGTCAAAATGTTCGTCTCGAAGAGTAGATCATTTCATCTCATTGCATCATTTTAATTTGAGCTCATCTTGATGCCCGAAATGCTGTTGGAAGAGTGCTATGTGATGTTAGTTTCTGATTTTTAATCAGAACTTGCACTTTTGTTATTTTTGCCATGATTATTGTGTGCACCCTATGAATTTGATTCCTACATGTGTTTTGTAAAATGCCATGCCATCTTTCCAGGGGTGTATGCCATGTATTTTTGTGATCTATGTGGTGACTAGAACAAGCATGCAAAGTAGGTGTCCTGATGTTGCTGATTTCAGCCCTGTTTTAGCTGATTTTGATGCCATGTTAACTTGATGATACCGAGAGATCTATGCATATTTTGAGATACTTCAGTAAGGGTATTTTGTAAAGCATGCCTTGCTCTATCCATCCATGCCTTTGTTTGCAATTATGGAGTGCCATAGCTTGAGTCAATCGAGCTCTACTTTTGCTATCAAATGTTTCCTGGCAGATTGTATACGTGTTATTCAATTTTGCCTAGCTTGTTGTGGTTGATCCATTTATGCTATGTTATTGTTCTTGCCATGTATGTCTTCTATGTCATGTCTTCTTGATGTATGTATGCTTAGTTTATCATTTAAGACTCTGTAGTGAGTGCATTGAGCTTGTAAACATGCCTACTCGTTATCAGTTTTTGACATGTCATGTTGCTGAATCTGTTAACAAGACTTTCAATATTGACATGGATGTTACTATATTTTCTAGTCCTTTTTGGCTTATGGTCAGTAAGGGACTTTTGATTTATGCTTTGAGTAGATTCATGCCATGCCATGTTTTGCTATTTCAAGGTCCTGTAGCATGTAGTTTTGCTGCTCTGAACATTGCAACCTGATGCTGTTTTTGCCATGTCCAGCCTGTTATTTTGTGCACTTTTCCATGCTTGTTTGAACCTGTTATGATGTGAACTAGCCGTAGCTCAGTGCTAATATTTTGTCGAGCATCATGTGTAGATCACTTCCATATACTTTGTTGGTACGTTTGGGTGCAGTAGCTTAATTATTTGTTGCTTGCTAAGTGGCATCATGCTGTTAATGGCAGATTTGCGCCATTCTTGTTTTGCTTGCCATTTGCAAACCGTGCATCCGTTTCCGTGATCTTTATATCGATTTCAACGAAATCATCTCATCTTTCAGTGGCATACTTGGTTTGCCAAGTTGATGCCTGGTTCATCATTTACCTTCCGGCGCATTTACGCATTGCATATCGCATCTCGCATATCATGTCATGTTTTGCATCATGTTGATTGTGCATTGCACCGTGATTTATTGTGGTTCCTTTGTTTGTGTTGTTGCTTTGGGTAGAGCCGGAGGCGAGTACGTGAGCGAGGAACCTGTTAAGAACGCTTCGAGGATCAAGCTTTCGACAACTCTGAGAACATTGCAGGCAAGATGACCATACCCTCGAAATCACTTCTATCTTTGCTATGCTAGTTGCTCGCTCTTTTGCTATGCCTATGCTGCGATGCCTACCACTTGCTATATCATGCCACCCATATTGCCATGTCAGCCCCTAACCATCCTTTCCTAGCAAACCGTTGTTTGGCTATGTTACCGCTTTGCTCAGCCCTCTTATAGCGTTGCTAGTTGCAGGTGAAGCTGAAGTTTGTTCCTTGTTGGAACATGGAGATGTTGTTCCTTTTTTTGGAACATGTTTACTTGTTGGGGATATCACAATATATATATATCTGCTATAGTTAATACATCTATATACTTGGTAAAGGGTGGAAGGCTCGGCCTTATGCCTGGTGTTTTGTTCCACTCTTGCCACCCTAGTTTCCGTCATACCGGTGTTATGTTCCTTGATTTCGCGTTCCTTACACGGTTGGGTGATTTATGGGACCCCCTTGACAGTTCGCTTTGAATAAGACTTGTCCAGCAAGGCCCAACATTGGTTTTACCATTTGCCACCTAAGCCTTTTCCCCCGGGTTTTCGCGAGCCCGAGGGTCATCTTATTTTAAACCCCCGGACCAGTGCTCCTTCGAGTGCTGGCCCAACCTGGGCGATGTCCGGCGCCCCCTGGGCAATCCAGGGTCTATGCCAACCCGACGTCTTGCCCATCCGGTGTGCCCTGAGAACGAGATATGTGCAGCTCCTATCGGGATTTGTCGGCACATTCGGGTGGCTTTGCTGGTCTTGTTTTATTGCTGTCGAAATGTCTTGTAGTCCGGGATTCCGAGATTGATCGGGTCTTCCCGGTAGAAGGAATAATCCTTCGTTGACCGTGAGAGCTTATAATGGGCTAAGTTGGGACACCCCTGCAGGGTAAGATCTTTCGAAAGCCGTGCCCGCGGTTATGAGGCAGATGAGAATTTGTTAATGTCCGGTTGTAGAAAACCCAAAGTTGACCTCAAATAAAATACACATCAACCGCGTGTGTAACCGTGATGGTCTCTTCTCGGGAGTCCGGAAGTGAACACGGTGTTGGAGTTATGTCGGCGTAAGTAGTTCAGGATCACTTCTTGATCGCTACTAGTTTCACGACCGTGCTTTGCTTCTCTTCTCGCTCTCTTTTGCGAAGTAGCCACCATATATGCTAGTCGCTGCTGCAGCTCCACTTTACTACTCTGTCCTTCCTATAAGCTTAAATAGTCTTGATCTCGCGGGTGTGAGATTGCTGAGTCCCGTGACTCACAGATACTTCAAACACAGTTGCAGGTTCCGATGAGGCCAGTCAGGTGATTCAACCGAGCTCAAGTGGGAGTTCGACGAGGAACGTGGTCGTTACTATGTGTCGTTTCCAGATGATCAGTAGTGGTGCCCAGTTGGGACGATTCGGGGATCTGTGTGGCATTTGGGGTATCTTCTTTTATTTTGGTTCCGTAGTCGGACCTTGAGTGTACTCTGAATGATGGATGTTTATTTATGTACTGTGTGAAGTGGCGACTGTAAGCCAACTATGTACCTTTTTCCCTTAATTATTACATGGGTTGTGTGAAGATTACCTCACTTGCGACATTGCTTTCAATGCGGTTATGCCTCTAAGTCGTGCCTCGACACGTGGGAGATATAGCCGCATCGGGGGCGTTACAATGTTGCAGCCGTGTAGGTCAGCTTTTTGAATAAGCTGGCAAGTCATGAAGAATAACAATAATAAAGTTACTATCACTATATGCACTTTGGCTGTGGGGCTCTAAGTTTCATCATTTTGCGAAAAGCAAATTTTTCCCTACTACAGTGGACTTGCTTGCAAAATTACTACAATTGTTGGTAGTTATTGAGATGGTTCCGCCAACCAATATCTCATTCCCAAATTATTAAGTCATAAACCCCTCAAATTAATTCATTAGTTTTAGTGTTGAGATTTCCGAATACTTCCAAGTTCCAGAGGCTCAAATTGTCCGTAACCGGGGACACGGCTAATCGATTAGATCTTTAACTCTGCAGAGGTTTATGACTTTCCCATAAGAATCATTCCTCCTTTAAAGTCTTCGCACTTCATGGTGTTTGAAGACGGACGAATGAAACAGGGTCTTCCAAAGAGTTCTTACAGCTACTGCCGTACCCATCCAATCCTACCGTTCTTCTACATCTCGTAGTACCGTCCAGCCAGCGTCACTACTAGGGTTAACCCAGCGAGCCCATAATGGCTTGCGGCTGCACAGTAAGCTTCGGTCATGGGGCATCCATCCTTCTCTTCGTGGCTGGGTGAAGCTTTCCGCAAGATGTCATGGCACTTCTCCATGCATCCCGGCCAACCACTGGGTTCTCCAGGGTGCCCGTCAACCGTCCTCCACCCAGTAGTGAATTTCCGAAGTCCATCTTGATCATTGTAGTTCATGGGGTTGTCATCATCATTGACTCTCACATCTTGCTTATGAATTTCACTCAACCCAAAACCCGTCTACGAGCATAGCAAAGTAACTACTTCGTCCCGGGGTCATGGTAACAAGGGGATTGGTTCATCCTACCACATGATACTACTCAAGTTTAATAACTTCAAAATTTCAACTACTGCATGCATGGTGGGGTGGTGACAATTTCTAATGCACAAAAACATAGGTATAGAAAATAACATGATCAAAACTTGCCTTGCTGATGATCCTCGTAAGCTAAAGATTCGTAGTAGCAAGCTTCGCACTCCGGAAACTCTACCGAGACAAACAAATCACAATAAGCATATAGCAATGGGATCACATAACACAAAAGCATAACAAAGTAACACACCAAAAACCAACAAGGCAAAACCCAAAGGAAAACTCAAAGAAAACCAATTCAAAGTTTTCCTACTTCAAACAACAACTAAAAGTAGTTTTATATAATAAAAATTTTCTAACATAACCTAATCATGGTTTTAGGTTAACTTAACAGAAAAGAATTCACTAAGCAACTAGGAGCAAAAAGAATTAATTTAAAAGCTATTATAAAACTCCTATTAGGCCTAATTCAATTTCTATTAAGAAAAATAAAATAAAACTTTTATTTATTATAAATAAAATTTCATCTATTAGAGTGACAGAAACTATCCTAGAATAATCAATCACATGTTAAAATAAATTTATTTACTAATTAAATTAATAGGAAAACAGTAGCTAGTTAATTAATTAGGATTAATAAGATTCTGCTTAAAACTAATTATTTATTAATCCTAAAATACCCAAATTAATTTCTATGGTTTGGCAATGTCAAAATAAAGTTGGGACAAAAGAATCATATAAAAATAATTTTTTTTAACTCAAGTTATAGCAGATTTACTATTCTGACTAAAACAAAAATAAAGCCATTTTAATTAATTTTAACATAGCTAAATATATATTCTACAGAAACTATAGAAAATTTGCAAACCAACAAAAAAACAATCACCTAAAAATATTAAACAGAATAAAAGATATGAATTTTTCAAAATAGAAACTATTCTGCTAAAACAGAAAAATGAAATTAAAAGAAAAAGGGCCGAATGGGCCTAAACTGTGCACTGGGCATAGAATAACCTAAACGGGCCCTAGGGTTAAACTACAACGGGTCGGCTAAATAAAAATAACCTAACTAAAATAAACCGTAACGAACCGGCCGGCTTTTTTATAAAAAACATACCCCTTGGGTGATCTAATCTACACCGTCCATCACGCATCAGACGCTGGGAGGAGTCTCGGCGTCTTACCGGCGTTCGCGGCGGCGAGGCGAGGAGGCGCCGAGGGCTCCGGGCGTCGGGAGGTCGGGAGTAGCCAGGCGGGTGCGGGGAGCTCGGGAAGCTTCGGTGGAGTCGGGGAGATCGGGGTGGCTAGGCGGCGACGGCGACGAGAATGGTGGCGGGGGACTCGGGCTCCGGTGAGCTCGTCTGAGAGGGAGAGGGGTCCGCGAGGTGCTAGGGGGGAATGGGGTGCGGAGGGCGGTTTATATAGGCGAGGCCTCGGCCTGCAGGGGCGATCGGAGGATCGGGATCCGGATCTCGGAGATCCGCGATCCATGGCGGCAACAGCGTGGCGTGGGCGAGGTTGACGAAGGGGTGGGGTCCATTGTCGGTGAGAGAGAGAGGGGTGGGGTGAGCGGGCGACCGACGCCAGAGGGTTTCGGCGGCGCGAGGGCGATCGGTCGTGGGCAGCTCGGTGGCTCGTGGGCGTGGGCATGGCCGGGCCAGCCAGGTGGGGGTTTCATTGGTCGGGCAGGGGCTGGCCGGCGCCTGGGGGGGTTTATCTTTTGAAATTTATTTTTTAATAAAACAAAAACAGATATAACTTAATATATATAAATATTTTATATAGGGTATGTATATACCAAAATGATCGAGAATATTCCTATCATTTGAACATTTTCCAAAGGCAAAATCCAAACTTTATAAAATCCATTTTTTCAAATTCAAATAAAATTCAGATTTGAATCCAAAACTTTTGGCATTGTTTCCTCTGATATTTTTGGAGTGTCATGTTTGCTCCTCTCATACTTTTGATCAAGTATTTATCAGGCATAGTTTTTTTTGAAATGATTCCCACTTGCCAAAGTTTGAATTCAAATTCAAAACTCAAAATCCTCTGGAACTTCAAATGGCATTCAAATTCAAACAGGATGCATAGGATGCTTAGCTAAAATTGTAAAACATTCCAAATAGGAAATTTGGGATGTTACAAACCTACCCACCTTAAGATGAATCTCGCCCTCGAGATTCGGGTTGGCTAGCAAATAGGTGCGGGTGATCTCGAAGAAGGTCTTCTTCGCGCTCCCAGGTGGCTTCTTCCTCGGTGTGGTGACTCCATAGCACCTTGCAAAATTTGATGACCTTGCTGCGGGTGACTCGCTTGCAGTCTCGAGAATCCGGACGGGTTTCTCCTTGTAAGTCGAGATCACCGCAAGCTGTATGGCCTCTAGGGGCCTTTGTGTCTCTCAACGGAACATCGGCCATGTCGGCATGACACTTCTTCACCGAGAAACATGGAAGACATCATGGACTCGGACAATCCTTCCGCAATTCCAACTTGTAAGCAACTTCTCCACGACGTTCGAGGATTTTGTAGGGCCAATGAATCGGGTGCTAACTTCCTTTGACACCAAACCTCTTGATTCCACGAAGTGAGGACACACGAAGATATGCTCGGTCTCCCGCTTCGTAAGTCACTTCCTTGCGCTTCTTCGTCGGCATAACTCTTCCGTCTCGATTGTGCTATCTTGAGCCTGTCTCGAATCAGCTTGACTTTCTCTTGGAATCCTTGATAAGATCGGAACCAAAAGTGATCGATCTCCAACACTATCCCACACAATGGTGTTCGCACCTCCTTCCGTATAGAGCTTGAAGGGGCCATCTCGAGATGGATTGGTGACTGTTGTTGTATGAGAACTCTGCGTATGGCAAATTATCATCCCAGCTAGACCCATAGTCTAGCACACAAGCTCTCAACATGTCCTCCGAATCTGATTGACTCTCTCGGTCTGTCCATCTGCTCATGGATGAAAAGCTCTTGAATTCCAGCCTCGTACCCAAAGTTTCATGCAACTGCTTCCAAAACTTTGAGGTAAACTGTGTTCCTCTATCGACACGATTTTCCTCGGAACTCCATGCGAGACATCGATCCTGGTCATGTATATCTTGGCCAACTTAGCACTGGTATAGGTAGTCTTCACGGAATGAAGTGAGCTACCTTGGTCAAACGATCAACCACTACCGAGATAGAATCATAACCTGAGCGGGTCTGGGTAATCCTGTGATGAAATCCATACCAAGTTTCTCCCATTTCCAATCGGGAATCGGCAAAGGTTGAAGTAACCTGCTGGCTTCGATGTTCTCGCCTTTACGTTGACAAACATCGCATACTGCTACGTACTCGGCAATATCCTTCTTCATACCGTCCACGAAACTTCCTTCAAATCCGGTACATCTTGGTGTTGCCGGGTGAATCGAGTCGGTGAATCATGAGCCTCTGAAGAATTAGCTTCCTGAGTTCGGGATCATTGGGCACATAGATACGATCCTCGAACCATATAGTTCCGTGTTCATCCTTACGAAATCCTTTAGCTTTTCCTTCATCCATCTTTTGCTTTATCTCATCAATTTCCTTGTCCGACTTCTGGGCTTCACGAATCCTTTCGGCCAAAGTGGACTGTACTTCCAGAGTTGCAACAAATCCTCTCGGAACTATCTCCAGTCGGAGATCTCTGAGGTCATCGACTAACTCCTGGGGTAATCCTCCTGCTGTAAGAGTGTTCACATAACTCTTACGGCTCAAAGCATCTGCTACAACATTAGCCTTACCTGGGTGGTAATGCAACCTCATGTCATAGTCCTTTATCAACTCTAGCCATCTCCTCTGCCTGAGGTTCAATTCCTTCTGCGTGAAAATACACTTCAAGCTCTTGTGATCTGTGTAAACATCACAACGGTTTCCGATGAGGAAATGTCTCCAGGTCTTGAGTGCATGCACTACGGCTGCTAACTCCAAATCATGTGTGGCATAATTCATCTCATGAGGTCGTAGCTGTCTGGAGGCATAAGCTACAACTTTTCCTTCCTGCATCAGTACTCCTCCGAGTCCTTGACGAGAAGCGTCACAATAAACCTGGTATTCCTTGTGTATGTCTGGCAAAATCAACACTGGGGCTATGACTAACCGTTTCTTCAATTCCTGAAAACTGGTTTCACATTCCTCGGTCCAAACATACTTGGCCTCCTTCTTCAATAGCTCAGTCATGGGCTTGGCAATCTTCGAGAAGTTCTCAATAAACCTCCGATAATATCCTGCGAGTCCGGGAAAACTGCGGATCTCCTTGACTGAGGTGGGTGACTGCCAATCGGTGACTGGTTCAACCTTGGCGGGATCAACTGCTATTCCTTCTCCTGAAATAACATGTCCGAGGAATCCAACTTCCTTCAGCCAAAATTCACATTTGCTGAACTTGGCATACAACTGATGTTCTCGAAGTTTCTCCAGAACTAGACGCAAATGTTCCTTATGCTCTTCCTCGCTCTTGGACAAAATCAATATATCATCGATGAACACCACGACAAACTTGTGCAGATATTCCATAAACACCTTGTTCATCAAATTCATGAAGTATGCAGGAGCATTAGTCAATCCAAATGACATGACGGTATACTCATATAAACCATACCTGGTGGTGAATGCTGTTTTGGGTACATCCTTTTCACGGATCTTCAACTGATGATACCCTGATCGAAGATCGATCTTAGAGAATACCTTGGCCCCAACTAGCTGATCAAACAAGTCATTAATCATTGGCAGAGGGTATTTGTTCTTGATGGTTACTTCGTTCAACGCACGATAATCCACAACCATCCTCAAGCTTCCATCCTTCTTCTCTACCAAAAGAACTGGGGCTCCCCAAGGTGATGAGCTTGGTCGAATATATCCTTTCTCCAATAACTCATTAATTTGATCCTTGATCTCTTTCAACTCATTCGGTGGCATCCGATAAGGTCTCTTGGATATTGGGGCTGTGCCGGGCAATAACTCGATCGGAAATTCAATGTCCTGTCCGGTGGCATTCTGGTAATTCCTCCTAAACACATCGGAAAATCTTGCACTACTGGCACTTCCTCCTGAACAACTCCTGTGAGGGAATTCAGCTGATTCTTCATCTGGCTATGCCTGGCTACATACTTGATCCTCTTCTTCTCCGGGGTGGTGAGCAGAATAGACTTGCGGGCACAGTCTATGTTTCCTTCGAACTTTGTCAACCAATCCATGCCTAGGATTACATCCAAGGTCTGGGTTTCCAACACTATGAGGTCTGCGGGGAATTTATGGTTCCCGATGTTGAGGGTTGCATGACAGCCTAAACCTGCCATCATTTCTCCTCTGCGGAGTGGCGAAGGGGCTTCTAAGGGTTTTAGTGGGCAACCCGTACTTTTCCACAACTACCCTTGATATGAATGAATCGTTGCACCGAATCAAAGAGTACCAATCTGAACGTGAATTCAATAAAACTTACCAACCACGATTATTCGGCTGATCGTAGGCGTCCTCCACGTCAATGTGGTTCACTTGAGCACGAGGGAACGGATTGGGCTTCTTCACGAGCCTCCATTGCCGTTTCCATTCCTCTGCTTGGCCTCTGGGCAGTCGGTGGCATAGTGCCACTGCCTTACGGCACTTGAAGCGGTGATGTGGCTCGAGATCCTTGAAGCCGGGGCAGAACGGTGCTGATTGCCATTACGTTTCCATTGCCATTGCCATGGCCTGACTTGTTGTCCTGGTTACGGTTGTTCCCATTTCCTCCATGGTTATGGCCTCCATGGTTATGATGGGTGTGCCCTCCCGAGTATGGTGCATAACGGGCTTCTGCGAGCTCCCGAGTTGTGCTTCCCCGGCTGTACTTCCGCTTGCGCTTTCTATCTGCTGCTGCTTGCCTTCAAGTATGGTGGCCTTGTCTACCAGCTCCGGTAGTTGTTGAAGGTAGCCACAACAAGCTGCATGCTCGGTTCATCATTGAGTCCCTCAAGGAACTTCTCCCGCTGCGGCATCTGTGGCCACATCATCAGGGGCATAGCGGCGAGCTTGCTGAATTCATCCACGTCTTGTGCCAAGATGCGATTCCCTGGCGTAAGTTGCGAAACTCACGCTTCTTGAGACTCATGGCTCCAGTGAGACATGAGCGGTGCGAAGGCTTCTGGAACTGATCCCATGTGATGGCACCAATGGGATAAGTGGCGGTGTAGTTCTCCCACCAAGAAGCTGCAGGTCCATCAAGTTGATGCACGGCAAAGCGCACCTTCTCTGCATCAGTGCATCCAACAGTGATTAGCTCTCTTCCGACTTTGCGGAGCCAATCATCAGCCACAATCGGCTAAGTTCTACTAGAGAACACTGGCGGATTCAGTCTCAGGAATCGAGTCAAGTTGTCCACAGGGGGTGGTGGCGGTGGATTGTTGGCGTTGTTGTTCTGATTCTGGATGAGAAGCTGCATGAGTGCATTCTGCTGCTGGAGCAGCTGGGTGAGCTCCGGCGGAAAACCAGTGTCACGTCTCGGAGGCATCTGGTGTTTTGGAGTGGATGAGAAAATTAGAATAGAACAATGGTCTATGAGAAATAACACTACCCATATGAATGCACAATCAGAAAAACACACCAATCATTTATTCACTCCACTCAAACATGGTTCAATCTCGATTACAAAAGCTCATGACTAATCGAAGATATCGGCCTAACTGATCGACGAAAAGTAAAATAACATGGTGGTCGACTCAAAAGTCTTCATCAATAATCCTTGTGTCCTCTTGTGTGATGTCCTCCGGTGTGGCGCTTCCTCTTGTGGCTTTCTCCAGTGGAGCTCCCTTCAAAATCCTGATCATTACTCACGAGAGGTCCATTGTCTCCACTCGGATAAAGGTCCTCTCCCAAGTCCATCTTTTCCTCTATCGCGGCAAGCTTCATCTTCAGGTCGTCGACTGTCTCCATGAAGTCCGTGATTTCTTCCTCATGGCCAAGGAAGTCTGCGCGTGCCTTCTCCTCCAGTTCCAGTTCACGGAACAAAAGCCTCCTATGTGCCTTCGAGTTACGGCGAGTCTGTATCTCCCGTTCCCTGAGAAGACACTCCAAGTCCTGGATGTAAGAGAGAGTGGAGTCGTCCTCTACGGTGCGGATGATATCTCCATTCCTTGCTCTGCGAGAAACCATGGCGAGGTCTGAGGGATCGAGCTCAGCCCTGTACTCCTCTCGAAGATGTCCAAGTGCTCGATAGATCGCCATGTCCCTTCCGATGATCCAGTTGAACTCGGTGAACTCAAAGTCAATAGGCTCCGTGTGTCCTCCGAAGGTTCTCCCTGGGATATGCACTTCAATCCTGTAGCGGGTGTCCGTCAGAAGTGCGTTGGTTGGCTTCCCGGTGATCGAGGGCAGATCAATCTTCAGCTTCTTCACCATCTGGACCAGCTTTCTTCCGAAGGGCATCGTCTCATCGGGCTGGCAAAACTCCGGTAGCAAAACTGGGGTCAACTCGACGGCCATCTAGAATGTTGAAAATATGAGAAGAGTCAGAATTGAACAGGGGAGAATTACGGAATGAAAAGGATTTAAAGTAAATGGTCTCTTCCTATGGCTTTCCGATCCTAGGGGTTACGATCCTACGGTCAGCGTGTGCTCTGATACCATCTCTGTAGCGACCTGAGCCAAATTTGGTCAAATCTCTGTGTCTGTACCATCCCAAGAATGCTGGTACTCACAGTACATCGATATAGTAATCAAAGTTCAATCACACCTGAATTTTATTACATGATTCTCATATAGAGTCTTTATTACAAGAGAATAAATTTGGCTCAAGGCCAACTCATGAGAAATAAACTACTAATGCTTGAAAGCGTCAAGTACAATGAGTCCATCCGACTCAAAGGGCAATCGCTAAGCGCGGAGCGTAGCCTCACTCCTGATCGGAATATACCTCTGCAACATAAGATGTTGCAGCCATGTAGGTCAGCTTTTTGAATAAGCTGGCAAGTCATGAAGAATAACAATAATAAAGTTACTATCACTATATGCACTTTGGTGTGGGGCTCTAAGTTTCATCATTTTGCGAAAAGCAAATTTTCCCTACTACAAAGGACTTGCTTGCAAAATTACTACAATTGTTGGTAGTTATTGAGATGGTTCCGCCAACCAATATCTCATTCCCAAATTATTAAGTCATAAACCCTCAAATTAATTCATTAGTTTTAGTGTTGAGATTTCGAATACTTCCAAGTTCCAGAGGCTCAAATTGTCCGTAATCGGGACACGGCTAATCGATTAGATCTTTAACTCTGCAGAGGTTTGCGCACTTTCCCGCAAGAATCATTCCCTCCTTTATAGTCTTCGCACTTCATGGTGTTTGAAGGCGGACCAATAAACAGGGTCTTCCAAAGAGTTCTTACTACTCTGCGGTACCCATCAATCCTACCGTTCTTCTACATCTCGTAGTACCGTCCAGCCAGCGTCACTACTAGGGTTAACCCAGCCAGAGCCCAAATGGCTTGCGGCTGCAGTAAGCTTCGGTCATGGGGCATCCATCCTTCTCTTCGTGGCTGGGTGAAGCTTTCCGCAAGATGTCATGGCACTTCTCCATGCATCCGGCCAACCACCGGGTTCTCCAGGTTCCGTCAACAAATCCTCCACCCAGAGTGAATTTCGAAGTCCATCTTGATCATTGTAGTTCATGGGGTTGTCATCATCATTGACTCTCACATCTTGCTTATGAATTTCACTCAACCCAAAACCGTCTCTGAGCATAGCAAAGTAACTACTTCGTCCCGGGTCATGGTAACAAGGGATTGGTTCATCCTACCACATGATACTACTCAAGTTTAATAACTTCAAAATTTCAACTCTGCATGCATGGTGGGGTGGTGACAATTTCTAATGCACAAAAACATAGGTATAGAAAATAACATGATCAAAACTTGCCTTGCTGATGATCCTCGTAAGCTAAAGATTAAGTAGTAGCAAGCTTCAGACTCTTAAACTCTACCGAGACAAACAAATCACAATAAGCATATAGCAATGGGATCACATAACACAAAAGCATAACAAAGTAACACACCAAAAACCAACAAGGCAAAATCCAAAGGAAAACTCAAAGAAAACCAATTCAAAGTTTTCCTACTTCAAACAACAACTAAAAGTAGTTTTATATAATAAAAATTTTCTAACATAACCTAATCATGGTTTTAGGTTAACTTAACAGAAAAGAATTCACTAAGCAACTAGGAGCAAAAAGAATTAATTTAAAAGCTATTATAAAACTCCTATTAGGCCTAATTCAATTTCTATTAAGAAAAATAAAATAAAACTTTTATTTATTATAAATAAAATTTCATCTATTAGAGTGACAGAAACTATCCTAGAATAATCAATCACATGTTAAAAATAAATTTATTTACTAATTAAATTAATAGGAAAACAGTAGCTAGTTAATTAATTAGGATTAATAAGATTCTGCTTAAAACTAATTATTTATTAATCCTAAAATACCCAAATTAATTTCTATGGTTTGGCAATGTCAAAATAAAGTTGGGACAAAAGAATCATATAAAAATAATTTTTTAACTCAAGTTATAGCAGATTTACTATTCTGACTAAAACAAAAATAAAGCCATTTTAATTAATTTTAACATAGCTAAATATATATTCTACAGAAACTATAGAAAATTTCCAAACCAACAAAAAAACAATCACCTAAAAATATTAAACAGAATAAAAGATATGAATTTTTCAAAACAGAAACTATTCTGCTAAAACAGAAAAATGAAATTAAAAGAAAAAGGGCCGAATGGGCCTAAACTGTGCACTGGGCATAGAATAACCTAAACGGGCCCTAGGGTTAAACTACAACGGGTCGGCTAAATAAAAATAACCTAACTAAAATAAACCGTAACGAACCGGCCGGCTTTTTTATAAAAAACATACCCCTTCGGGGTGATCTAATCTACACCGTCCATCACGCATCGGACGCTGGGAGGGAGTCTCCGGCGTCTTACCGGCGTTCGACGGCGGCGGCGGGCGAGGAGGCGCCGAGGCTCAAGGCGTCGGGAGGTCGGGGAGTGGCCGGGCGGGTCTTGAGGGAGCTCGGGAAGCTTTGGTGGAGTCGGGGGAGATCCGGGGTGGCTAGGGCGGCGACGCGACGAGAATGGCGGCAGCGGGGACTCGGGCTCCGGTGAGCTCGTCTGAGAGGGAGAGGGGTCCGCGAGGTGCTAGGGGGGAATGGGGTGCGGAGGGCGGTTTATATAAGGCGGGGCCTCGGCCTGAACGAAGCGTCGGAGGATCGGGATCCGGATCTCGAGATCCGGCGATCCATGGGCGACAATGGCGTGGCGAGAGGTTGTGAAGGGGTGGGGTCCATTGTCGGTGAGAGAGAGAGGGGTTGGGTGAGCGGCGACCGACGCCAGAGGGTTTGGTCTTGGGCGAGGTGCGGTCGGTCATTGGGCTCGCTCGGTGGCAGTGGGCATTGGCCGGCCAGCTGGTGGGGGTTTCATTTGGTGGGCAGGGACTGGTAGCCACGCCTGGGGTTTTATCTTTTGAATTTTTTAATAAAACAAAACAGATATAACTTAATATATATAAATATTTTATATAGGGTATATATATACCAAAATGATCAGGGGAATATTCCCTATCATTTGAACATTTTTCCAAAGGCAAAATCCAAACTTTATAAAAATCCATTTTTTTCAAATTCAAATAAAATTCAGATTTGAATCCAAAAACTTTTGGCATTGTTTCCTCTGATATTTTTGGAGTGTCATGTTTCCTCCTCTCATACTTTTGATCAAGTATTTATCAGGCATAGTTTTTTTGAAATGATTCCCACTTGCCAAAGTTTGAATTCAAATTCAAAACTCAAAATCCTCTGAAACTTCAAATGGCATTCAAATTCAAACAGGATGCATAGGATGCTTAGCTAAAATTGTAAAACATTCCAAATAGGAAATTTGGGATGTTATACGGAGTCCTCGGCCCCCTCCTCTTTTCGCTGGAGATTGCTATGGCCGCCTCGGCCTCGGCTTGGTTCCGGCCAAATAAACCTCCCCTCGCCGTCCTGAGCTGTCCAACGAGTCCCCCTTGTCTCCGAGAGTCACCCCACCACCTCGTCCCTCGCCGGAGCGCCTCTGGCTACGCCTCCCTGCGTTCGGCCACCGCCTCCACCTCTCGGCCACTACCCCGTCTCGACTATCCGGAGCTTCTCCCTCTCCCCCGTCGCCACCACGAGCTTCCCCACGTCCCGTAGATCCTTCCCCACTCCTCTGTTGGTCGCTGGAGTGGCCACACCACCAAGTTTCCTCCATCGCCCGTGCCTCTCTGTCTCCTCATGGCGCCGCCCGCCGCCACCATCCTAGGCCTCCCCGGCGCTCCCTTCCCCTTCGAACGGGTGCGGTGCAGCCCCACGGTCCTGCCAGTGCCCTCGGCCGGGACGGGGATCGCCGGAGCCGGCCGGCCCCTTGGCCGCTTCCTTCCCCTGCCCCTGCTCTGTTCCACGAAAGGAACAGAGGCACGGGAGGAAGAAGACGAACTCCGGGCCCCCTCCCCATGCTCCCTGGGCCCCACGAGGTAGTGTCTCACCCCCTCCATCCCATGTGGCAAGTGGAAACACTTCCTGGTGAGTGCGTTTTCACTTGACGAAAGCGTATTCCTTTCCTTCTTTTGCTAAAATGCATTTTCTCTTCTGTAAAACGTATTTCTCTCTACTGCGGCCAGGAATGCGTTTTCTCTTTTCCGAAAGCGTATTATCTGAAATCCATTTCATTCTTATTGTCGGTGTACTAAAGTAGGGGCACTCCTTTGTACCCCTTTACTTGTCTTGTGACACAATCGAGCAGCATACCACGCCACGCTAAGCAGGGCAAAGGGGGGAAACCAGGAAGAAGCCAAAGCACAGAACGGCCAAGGCAATGCCAAGGCCAGAAACACAAGACAGCGAAGGGGCGAGGAGGAGTCCCCTCCGGCAAGGCCCTTGCCGGGGCGGCCTCCGCGGCCCCGGCAAGAGCCTTGCTGGGGCAACTTGCCCAACACCAACAGAGCGGGCCACCCTTCAGACCACGGGTTCCAACCCAACCAACTACGTTGGGGCCAGGGCCCGGGAGGTACCTCCGTGGTGGCATGCAGATCTTTGTCAAGACCATAAATATATGAGATCAGATGAGGATCAGAAGACGACGACCTTTGGCGAGACCCCCGCCAAGGAAATCCACAAGACCCCCGACAAGCGTCTTGCCGGGGATGACTGCGGCGCCACGGCAAGACCCTTGCTGGGGCCCCGGCAAGGCCCTTGCCAAGAGGCGCTAGCAGGGCCACTGCCAGGCCCGCACCAGCCAAGGCTCCACCACCATTCGCATGCAGCTGCCAGCCCAACCAGCTGGGAAGGCACCTCCGTGGCAATATGCAGCTTCTAGGCCAAATCAGCAAGCACATGTGTGGTGGCATGCGGATCTTCATGAAGGCCCTACCACCGCGCCACCTCAGCTGCCTGCCTGACTACATGGTGCTGCATGCATCACTGGCTTGGGCGCGTGTCGAAGCGAGGCGGGGCGGCGACGGATGGGGCGAGCCTCGTTCCCGTTCCCGATAAAGCTAATGGACACCTAAGTAGCGCATTTAATGTGCTTTGTTCCTTAATGTCGGGCGATAAGCTCGCTCACTGTATGCCTTTCCACCTCCTATGTGAAGGAAATATGCCCTAGAGGCAATAATAAAGTTATTATTTATTTCCTTATATCATGATAAATGTTTATTATTCATGCTAGAATTGTATTAACCGGAAACATAATACATGTGTGAATACATAGACAAACAGATAGTCACTAGTATGCCTCTACTAGACTAGCTCATTAATCAAAGATGGTTATGTTTCCTAACCATAGACATGTGTTGTCATTTGATTAATGGGATCACATCATTAGGAGAATGATGTGATTGACATGACCCATTCCGTTAGCTTAGCACTTGATCGTTTAGTATATTGCTATTGCTTTCTTCATGACCTATACATGTTCCTGTAACTATGAGATTATGCAACTCCCGTTTACCGGAGGAACACTTTGGGTACTACCAAACGTCACAACGTAACTGGGTGATTATAAAGGAGTACTACAGGTGTCTCCAAAGGTACATGTTGGGTTGGCGTATCTCGAGATTAGGTTTTGTCACTCCGATTGTCGGAGAGGTATCTCTAGGCCTTCTCAGTAATACACATCACATAAGCCTTGCAAGCATTGCAACTAATAAGTTAGTTGTGAGATGATGTATTACGGAACGAGTAAAGAGATTTGCGATAACGAGATTGAACTAGGTATTGGATACCGACGATCGAATCTCGGGTAAGTAACATACCGATGACAAAGGGAACAACGTATGTCGTTATGCGGTTTGACCGATAAAGAACTTCGGAGAATATGTAGGAACCAATATGGGCATCCAGGTTCCGCTATTGGTTATTGACCGAGAATAGTTCTAGGTCATGTCTACATAGTTCTCGAACCCGTAGGGTCCGCACGCTTAACGTTTCGATGACAGTTTATTATGAGTTTATAAGTTTTGATGTACCGAAGGTTGTTCGGAATCCCTGATGTGATCATGGACATGACGAGGAGTCTCGAAATGGTCGAGACATAAAGATTGATATATTGGAAGCCTATGTTTGGACTTGGAAGGTTCGGATGAAAACAGGATTTTACCGAACACCGGGGTTACTGGAACCCCGGGGGTCAATGGGCCTTGATGGGCCATAAGGGAGAAGAGGAGGGCGGCCGGGGCAGGCGCGCCCCTCCCCCTCTAGTCCGAATAGGACAAGGAGAGGGGGGGCGGCGCCCCCTTCCCTCTTCCCCCTCCCCAAGACCTAATCCAACTAGGAAAGGGGGGGGGGGAGTCCTACTCCCGGTGAACACTGCACAAAACAGATTCCAATCCGAATTCAGTTACGAGATTGAGTCTAGATAGATCCGAACTTTGTTTTTTTTTCTTCTCTTTTTTTTTCTCTCTCCCTCTTTTCAAACAAACTAGATAAGATGCAGATTGGATCAAGTGAAGATGTGAACGATCTCAACTATGGTTATGACAATGAATGGTGGGTAGCACGTGGTGGAAATTGATGGATGGATGGTGGTCAACGGAAGGGATAACGATGCAGCGGCGGCGTGACTAATGTGAACAGAACTCGAAACTCTAAACGACCTAGACACTAAGACCAGTAACTCGACACGACGATGCAACCGATAATTCAATAATGCAAACAATGAAAAGAAAACTGCAAAGGCTCAGACTGGCTTGGACAAAGGATGAATAGATCTAACTTTTTTTTGTGGCTTTTTCTTGGACAATAGGTAAGAAAATAAATCTAATCTAGGGATAATTGGAAATTCTCACCGAGCAACCTGAAAATCTGATACCACTTGATAGAGGCAAAGGTGTCCCGTCTTTCGATGAGATGTTGGTTTTCGCTTTGGAGGAAGTCGACTTTGACGATCCGACTACAAATGTGCATGACGTTGCGCCTTAGCAATCGCTAAACCAACTCCGAGAGGTTATTGACTACGCCGGAGCACAATCAACCTGACCACGAAGGTCTATTCCTGTAAGCAATCGAAGAACAAGCAAGAATATGATAAAGCAATCTGAATATTGCGAGTATATATGAAGTATTGATAAAGGTGGGGATCCGTAAGCGGTCTTGGTCTGGTCGTTAGACACAAACGAAGTACACGAAGTTGCAATGGCTAACATTTAATCTAAACAAATCCCAAGGAAAAAGCTACTAGATGGATCTACTTATATAGGAGCAAGGGGTGGCGGCCAAGGAGGTGGGAGGACGTCCCAAGGCAGCCTAACACTAACCCTAGGTCGTACAAGGCCAATGGGCCCAAGTGGAGGTGACGTAACACCTTTGGACTTGTAGTTTGACTCGGATTCTGCTGCAGCATCAGATTGTTTCGTCCATAACTCAACGCTCCGACGGATTTTAAGGTGATTCAATTGGGTTGGAAAATGCACGAAATCTATTTTCCAACAAAAAAGAATCAACCAATTTGGAGTCCGTATGAAAAAGTTATTGACGTTTTGAGTCGGTATGTCTGCATGCGGTCCGAATCTGAGTCCGAACGTGAGAGACTTGGACTCTATCTTCTCTTGGGAAGTGACGTGAGAGAACTTTTGAACAGCAGGTAAACATCTCTTTCTCCCTTATCTTCATATGTGGATTGTACAGATGTCCCATACACCTGCAATTAGACATGGCACAAAAGTTTGTGAAGTATTTTTGTCCTGGATGACATAAATAAATTATTGCATAGTTTGCACTAGAAATCACCTCACAAATATACATGTATGCAATATTTTTGGTCGTATCCAAGGTAATCATGTCCTCATCAGCCACTACCTCCAGAACTGCCGACAGGTCGAGCTGCTGGCAGAAAAGCAAAAGGCTGAGTATGAGAGGCGGGACAAAGAGATGGGTCAAGACGGTGCCGATGGATCCGACAAGAAGCGTGGCGGCCAAGGAGGCCACAGCGGCAAGGAGAACCAGCAAGAGAGGCCCGCCCGGGGCCGTGATAAGAAGCAAGAAGACGATGATCATGACGAGGACGACGAGTCCGGCGAGCAAGAGTTTCAGAAGGCTAAGGAGGCCATGTGCGTTGATGGTGGCGCCTCGCTGCATACTTCTCACCGCCGGCTCAAGCAGTGGGCGCGTGAGATCATAGCTGCGTAGCCATCGTTCGACGCTCATAAGCTGCTGAAGTGGTCCAGCACGCCCATCATCTTTGACGCCGATGACCACCCTGATCGCACCACTGCGGTCAGGTGTTTGCCGTTGCTGGTCTCACCAACACTACGCAACCTCAAGTGAACAAGGTTGATGTAGGGCGGAGCCCTAGTCGGAGATCTTTCACGTTTGGAGGGGATCCTACGAGGAGAACACGCCGAACAAGCGGAAGAACACAAGGAAAAACACACAAGAGAAACACTAAACCGACAAGTCTCGATCACACAAGGGCTAGATCACCGAACACATAAGGTAGCACAAGATTGAAAATCAACAAAGGAAAGATACACGAGTAGCCGTTCTTCTCCGTGAGGAGGTCTTGATGGGGCCACCCTAGAAGGGGGTCTTGAATCCGCTTGGAAGGATCTTCTCCGGTGGAGGGACGTCTCCGAGGAGAAGGTAACCAAGTGGATGAGCAAAGCTCTCACACAAATATAAGCCAATCCTTTGCTAACCCTAACTAGGAGGAGGAGGAGGTCTATTTATAGTCTTAGTGCAAATGGGGGCGAAGTGAATGGGTACAAGGGCTCCAGCCCACGGCCACGGTCACATAGGTGTCGGACGTCCGGGGCTTCGGGACGGTCCGGACGTCCGAAGGCTGTCGAACGTCCGTAAATCCGGCTCGGGTGTGGGTCATTCGGTCGTCCGGAGACTTCGGTCTTCCGTAGATTTGGCTCTGATCGGGGTGTGTCGGACGTCCGGAGGTGGCTGGTCGTCCGTAGCTTTGGCTCTGGATGCCAGGTACCGGACGTCCGGAAAGCTCGGTCTTCCGTATCCTGGAACTCGTCGGACGTCCGGGCGCGGTCGGTCGTTCGACGCCTGTAGCTTCCGCAGCAGCTCTTCTTCTTCTTCATCACGCTTGGGGTCCTCGCCGTCTTAGCTCTTGTATGTAGCTGTACCGTGGCTCTCCTCCATACACCTGATCACACACAGAGTTTCCGAATGAGGTAGTAGCCATGTCTCTTGAGTAGGAAGAGGGAGTTCGGAGAGGAGCGAGTTCACCTTATCTTCAATAGCCTTAGCTCGAGCTCGAGTCATGGGTCCACGTGGTGTTGAGGAAGATGTAGGTGCGTCCATGGGGATGAGTGAGGGATGCTCTGCATCATCTCCCCCCCCCTTGAGGGAGATCCGACCTCGGATCAAAAGCTTCATCTCCATGGTATGGTGCGAGGTCCTTGACGTTGAAGATGTCGCTCACATTGTACTTGTCTCGAGGTAGGTCGATCTTGTAGGCGTTGTCGTTGTAGCATGCTAGCACCTTGAAGGTCCATCGGCTTGAGGGAGAAGCTTGGACTTGCGTTCTTTGGGGAAACGGTCCTTGCGAAGGTGTAGCCACACTAGATCACCAATGTTGAAGACCATGGGTTGCTTGTTGACATTGAGCTTGGTCGCTAGTCGTTGTACTTGGCGCTCGATGGTTTGTCTTGTATCCTCATGCATCTTCTTGATGTAGCTTGCCTGTGCACTCGCATCCATGTTGGTGCACTCTTGTAGAGGAAGTGGTAGAATGTCCAATGGGGACAATGGGTTGAAGCCGTAGACGACCTCGAAGGGGGACTTGCCGGTAGTCGAGTGTCTTGCACGGTTGTAGGCGTACTCGGCGATGGGTAGACATGCTTCCCACTCCTTGATGTTCTTCTTGATCAAGACGCGAAGTAGAGTGGAGAGTGTGCGGTTCGTCACCTCCGTTTGGCCGTCGGTTTGAGGATGGTATGCAGATGAGAACAAGAGCTTGATTCCGAGCTTGGCGCATAGAGTCTTCCAAAAGTAACTCAAGAACTTGACGTCACGATCGGAGACGATTGTCTTTGGTACTCCATGGAGTCGCAAGATTTCCCTACAAAAGAGATTTGCAATGTGTGAAGCATCGTCTATCTTGTTGCAAGGAATGAAATGTGCCATCTTAGAAAATCTATCCACAACAACAAACACGGAATCCTTTCCATTTTGAGTTCTAGGCAAACAGAGTACACAATCCTTGCTAATGTCTTCCCAAGGTTGATAAGGAATAGGAAGAGGCATGTAAAGACCATGAGATTGAGCTTTAGACTTAGCTTTGCGACATGTAGAGCATCGGTTGGTGAAGCGTGAGACGTCGCGGAACATCTTGGGCCAAAAGTAGTTCTTGGAGAGCATGGTGAATGTCTTGTCGCGTCCAAAGTGTCCCATGAGTCCGCCTCCATGAGCCTCTTGCAAAAGGAGCAAACAAAGAGAAGACTCGGGAATGCATAGTTTGTTAGCTCTCATAAGGTAACCATCGTTGATGTAATAGTGTTCCCAAGATGTATGCGTCAAACATTTAGCATAAGGAGTCGCAAAAGATGAATCATTAGCATACGAGTCTTTGATGTGCTCAAAGCCAATAACATTCAACTCAAGTTTAGTGACAAGCGTGCATATGCATGAAAGTGCATCCGCAACTACATTTTCTTTACCCTTAATGTACTTGATCACATAGGGAAAAGATTCAATAAATTCACTCAATTTGGCATGACGCTTGTTCAACTTAGTTTGACCTTTTGAGTACTTAAGCGTTTCATGATCGGTATGGATGACAAACTCATGCGGTCTAAGGTAATGTTCCCAAATATGTAGCATACGCACTAAAGCATACAATTCTTTATCATAGATGGGATAGTTAAGTTGAGCACCGGATAGTTTTTCACTAAAATATGCAATGGCTCGTTTTTCTTGCATCAAAACTCCGCCAATTTCGTTACCACTTGCATCACAATGAACCTCAAAAGTTTTGTCAAAATTGGGAAAAGCAAGAATCGGAGCATGAGTAAGCAAAGACTTGAGCTCATAAAAAGCGGTGGATTGCAAAGTTCCCCAAACAAAAGGAGTATTCTTCTTACTCAAAGCATGCAAAGGGGCGGCAATAGTGCTAAAATCTTTCACAAAGCGACGATAAAAACCCGCAAGACCAAGAAAGCTACGCACTTGTTGCAAATTGGTGGGTTGGGGCCAAGTTTTAATTGCTTCAATTTTAGATTCATCAACATGGACACCCTTTGAGGATTCAACAAAACCCAAGAAAACCACTTTGTCAACACCAAATGTGCACTTTTTCATGTTTGCATAAAGACTTTCCTTGCGAACGGTTTGCAAAACAGCCCTAACATGATTAAGATGTTCTTTCATGGTTTTGCTAAACACAACGATATTGTCGAAGTAAACCACAACAAAGAATCCAATGTAAGGCCGAAGCACATAATGCATGAGACGCACAAAAGTACCGGGAGCTTCCAATAAACCCATAGGCATGACTAACCACTCATATAAGCCAAATTTTGTGTTGAAAGCAGTTTTCCATTCATCACCCTCTTGTATGCGGATTTGATAATAGCCACTTTTAAGATCAATTTTTGAGAAAAAGTTGGCTCCACTAAGTTCATCAAGCATATCATCTAAGCGAGGAATGGGACGCCTATAGCGAACGGTAATAGCATTTATAGCTCTACAATTGGAACACAAGTGGAAACTGCCATCGGGCTTAGGCACAAGTATAACAGGAACGGCACAAGGGCTTAGGCTCTCACGTACATCACCGTTGTCAATGAGTTGTTGTACTTGCCGTTGAATCTCTTTGGTTTGTTCAGGATTGACTCGGTATGGAGCTTTGTTTGGGAGAGGTGCTCCGGGGATGAGGTCGATTCGATGCTCAATGCCTCGAAGAGGAGGTAGACCCGGAGGTAGCTCATCGGGGAAAACATCTTGGAATTCCTGCAAGATATTGAAATACTAAAGGTAGCTCATGAGAGGTGTTAGTTGTTGGCTCTCCATCCTTGCACACAAGGACAAAGTGCATCACACTAGATGGGTTCTCACACACTTCTCTCATCTCACTTTTGGTGGCAAATAGGATGAGGTTTTTCTCTCTAGGCGAAGAGGCGCTCAAGTTTGGCTTGTGGCTCTCACTCACTTTTTGGTGGATCACTTTCTCACTCTTGTCTCTATGATGGGTGGCTTGCTTGTCGGCTATCACTTGACTAGGAGACATAGGTCGTAGCACATATTCCTTCCCTTTCATCTTGAAGCTATAGTGATTTGTACGCCCGTTGTGGAAGACACCACGGTCGAATTGCCATGGTCGACCAAGAAGGAGGTGGCAAACGGTCATTGGGACCACATCACGCTCCAAGGTGTCCTCATATGCACCAATTTTGAAGGAGACTTGGACCGTATGCTCAACTCGTATAGTGCCGGAGTCACTTAGCCATTGAACCTTGTAGGGATTCGGGTGCTTCCTCTTGACCAATTGAAGCTTGGAGCATAGTTCTTCAATTGCCAAGTTGTGACAACTACCTCCATCGATGATGACCTTGACAAACCTTCCATTGATGCCGGCCTTTGTGTATGTGGCATCTTTGGTCATCTTCTTGTTGATGTTGAAGAGTCAAGACCTTGGAGACAACGAGAGCGGGGCTCGAATCCTCATCACAAAAGACTTGATCATCTTCATCTTCGTTCACTTGTCGGTGCATGGCCACTTGCTCAAGAGCTTCCATCTCCTCATCACTCATCGAGTCATAGGTGCCGTCGTCGTTGAGGATCATGGTGCGCTTGTTGGTGCTTTCGTAGGACTTGTGGCCTCGGCCGCCGCAAGTGAAACACTTGAAGGAGCTTGTCTTGATGGTCTCATCGGTCGGAATAGATGACGAAGCACGCGGCTTGAAGTTGCTTGTAGTAGGAGGAGGACGACTTGAACTTGTCAAATTTTTCTTGAAACTTGACTTATCGTTGTTGTTTGTAGAAGGTTTGGTTGATGTAGATGTTGGAGG
Source organism: Aegilops longissima (assembly GCA_021605205.1). Lineage (NCBI taxonomy): Eukaryota > Viridiplantae > Streptophyta > Magnoliopsida > Poales > Poaceae > Aegilops > Aegilops longissima. The sequence goes on along the minus strand of CM038681.1, from coordinate 335,151,824 downwards.
AGGTGTTGAAGCTTGGTTGTTGGAGAAGTCGTAGGTCTTGGACGAGTACTTGGCGTACTTGAAGTCATCTTGCACTTGACGTTCCGCCTTTGTAGCTTGATGCACGAGCTCAATGAGGGTGGAATAGGGTTGGAAGTCGGCGATCTTCTTGATGGGATGATTGGGTCCATTCAAGAAACGTGCCATAGTTTGCTCATCATCTTCCTTTACATTGGCTCGAATCATGGGTATCTCCATTTCCTTGTAATATTCTTCAACACTCTTTGTTCCTTCCTTGAGGAGTTGGAGTTTCTTGAAGAGGTCGCGGTTGTAGTAGGTTGGCACAAAATGTGCTCTCATGACATCCTTCATTTGAGCCCAAGTGGTGATTGGAGGTTCACCTCTTGCTTGTCTGCGTTCAAGGATTTGTTCCCACCATATGAGCACATAGTCTTGGAACTCAAGTGATGCCATAGCGATCTTCTTCTCTTCCTCATAGTTGTGCAAACGAAAGATTTTGTCGACCTTCAATGCCCATGAAAGATATTGTTTGGGGTCATTGCTTCCATTGAACTTGGGCATGGTGAATTTGAGCTTTCCATATCGTTGCTCTTCATTTTGTTGTGGTCGATGATGATGACGCCCATGTCGTTGAGGATTAACAATCTCATGTTGCTCTTGGCGAGGAGGGTCGTTTTCCTCATGTTGCTCTTATCTTGGTGGATTTCCATTGTCTTCATGCACTTGATGAACTTGAGGTTCTTGGTGAGCATGTGGTGGAGCTTGTCGAGCTTGTGGGGGAGCTTGTCGAACTTGTTGTGGGGCTTGTCGATGCACACGTGCTTGGTAGAGCCTTTCTTGGACTTCCTCGCGGAGCGCTTCTTGATATTCAGGAGCTTGGCGTCCTCGGTCGGCAACGCTCGACTTGAGTCGCGAAGTGCATGTTGTGCCTCAAGTGCTTGAGCTTCCCGAAGTTGTTGTTCTCGATGTTGCGCCTCGGCTTCATGTGCATCTTGATGTTGTCGCGCTCGCTCTTCTTGTTCTTGTTGTCGTTGGCATTGCCGTGCTTGTGCTTGCGCAAATGTTGCTTGGTTTTGACGATGTCGATGCTCTTGAGAGTCGGTGTTGTGTAGAGGATTGCGGTTTGCTTGACGGTCTTGACGTGCGGCACGACGAAGGGTGTTCGAAGTAGGTGTACTTGAGTTGTAGAAGGTGTCCTCGGAGTGTCGACTCGGGCGGCTCCGTCTTGAGGATGAAGAAGTGGAATAATGTCGGTTCCTCATCAAGGCACGGATCTCGTCCATTCTTGCATCATTCTCTTGCTTGTGAGCGTCGAACTTGTTGTCGAAGTAGTCTCTTGTACGTTGCTCGGAGAGTCGCAAGTCGGTGGTGAGGTTGTCGATGCGGTCGCTCATTGCTTGTTGCTCTTGGTGCAATGCTCGTTGAGCACCGAAGAGGTGGCTCTTGGTGACGTATGAAGACATGTCATCGTCTTGCTCGATGAAGAGTGGGTTGGTAGAAGTACTTGGCCTATCCATCATTCCAAGCAAAAGCGTGAGTGGTAGAAGGAGAAGAACTTATACCAATGTACCTTTGACCGAAGTTGATGATGAATCAAGTTCACACAAATGCGGACAATGACATAGCACTATTGGTACCAATCCTTGTCGGTTCTCACACCTACACAAATAAAAGCTTATGGTGGAGCTTGGTGAGGACGGTGGCACAAAATTTGATGTAATTGTAAGTGAGCGTCAATAATGTTGGAAAAATTCACAAATTTGCAAATGCAACAAGTAGACCAAGCAAATAATGGTACACAGAAACACACACGCAAATAGATAAGTGGGATTGTGCAAACCAAAAGTGAGCCAAAATGTGGAATCCACGAAAATGCTCTTGTTGCACAATACTTGAGAGACGCTAGCACGATTGCATAATAGGCGGATATGGAACTTGTGTACAACCTACTAGGAAAAAATGCAACTATCTCTATCCCATGTATGCTATATGTATAGTATTTCGGTGCTATGATCCAAGATGACCCAATATGACAATCTTAAGGTGGTATGATGCTATGGTTCTTGCTCATAAGCTCTTTGCTTATCTTTTCTTTTTGCTTAAAAGCTTGGGTGGCTCTTTCACTTTTGAGCTCTTTTCTCATGCAAAACTTCACGAACCAAGATAGCAATTGTGTATGCTATGACAACTTTGTGACACACAAATGGATCCCAAGATATGCACCACGGTGGTATGGTATGTATGCTATGGAGTATGATCACTAATATGCACAAGTCACATTGCGGGCAATACTCAATGGCTAGTCTCGATGGGTAAGCTACGCAAAAGTAAGGCCATGTGGTTATCAATGCAATTGCAAGGTATGACAAAGATGTCGACGATATTACCGTCCTTGGCGATGATGAGACCCTTGCGAAGCTGAGCCGAGGTGATGATG